>JADBJO010025400.1:0-17500 GCA_016801955.1 Conus betulinus
TGTTTTCTCTAATCCCATGTTTTGGCAGCTTTCTTTGCAAAATTCAGCGTCTTCTCCTATCACACCTTCAGTATACTAACCTGTATATCCAACTTGCCCAACGTTCAGCCAGGCTGGCCCACTGCCCGCTCTTAGCATTGCGCATGGATGAACCACCGTGCATTGGCTTTTAACGCTTGAGATACCAGTTTGCGACTATCAGCGGTAAATTGTGTGAATGGACGGCCTACCCATGAACAGGACCCAGAGAGAGCCAGTCAGATTCACAAGAAGTGGTGATTGCCTTAGTTACGAGTAATGGAAATCCAATGTGCAATATCTTCCCTCCGTTGTATCTATGTCCTATTATTTCTTTTGCATCATCAATCTACGGTGATTCGTTCTCCTATCAATGGGATTATCTCATGGATCTCTGTCACAGTCTGTTTTCCTACTGACTGTGACATCATCACACAATACATCAAAGACTTTATTCTTCCACCAGTACTTGGTGACCGTTATTTCCTAGAGAGGTTTGTTTGTTCCATCAGTCCCATGTACATTGTACATCACCGTTTAGATAGTTCTTTCACCACGCTTTAACAACAACTGTTTGTTTTCCTATCAATTTCTCTCTTCATCATACACCACTCCAACTGTTTTACAAGTTTATATCACACGTCACTATGATTTGTTTTTCTATCAATTATCTCTTCATAGTGAGTGTTTGCTTTTTCCAGTAACTATCATTTTGATATACACCATTACAACTATTTGTTCTTTCCATCAACCATCAATTTATCATAAGTCATGAAGACTGTTCTGTTCATCAATTGTTTTTGTTTCCATCATACTTCACTATGGCTGCACGCCCTTCTGTTCACCACCAGTTCATCATACTTCACTAGGAGTAAGACAGTTTCTTCTCTCATCAACCATAAGTACATTATGTGCTACTCTGTCTGCTTTTCCTTAACAATTTCCAGTCAATTCATCACACATCACTGCAGCTGTCAGTTTTTCTATCAAACATCACAAATATCATATCATCATTGTAACTGTTTGCTTTTCCTTAATCTTCAGTTTATAATGGATCACTGCAGCCTTGTGTTTTTTCCATCAGCCATCATTTTGTCATACATCGCTGCAGCTGTGTGTTTTTCCATCACCATCAGTTTATCATATATCACTGCAGCTGTATGTTTTTTCCATCAACCATCAGTTTTATCATACATCACTGCAGCTGTGTGTTTTCCCATCAACCATCAGTTTATCATACATCACTGCAGCCTTGTGTTTTCCCATCAACCACCAGTTTTATCATACATCGCTGCAGCTGTGTGTTTTTTCCATCAACCATCAGTTTTATCATACACTGCTGCAGCTGTGTGTTATTCTATCAACCATCAGTTTTATCATACACTGCTGCAGCTGTTGTGTTTTTCCATCAACCATCAGTTTTATCATACATCCCTGCAGCTTTGTGTTTTTCCCATCAACCATCAGTTTATCATACATCACTGCAGCTGTGTTTTTTCCATCAACCATCAGTTTATCATACATCGCTGCAGCTGTGTGTTTTTTCCATCAAACCATCAGTTTTTTATCATACATCGCTGCAGCTGTGTGTGTGTTCTTCCATCAACCATCACGTTTTTATCATACATCGCTGCAGCTGTGTGTTTTTTTCATCAACCATCAGTTTTATCATACATCACTGCAGCTGTCTGTTTTTCCATCAATCATCAATTTAGCTGTCTGTCTTTCTGTCACCTATCAGTGTATAAACACTGTAACCATTATTCTCCCATCAACCATCAATCTGTTAATCATCATTGTAACAGCTTATTCTTCCATAAACGATAAATTCATACTACACCACCATGAGTGAACGTTCTTCTGTCAACTGTCCATTTATCAGACATCATAATTTGTTTCATTTTTTACATCAATCATCAGTTCATCATTCATTACTTTAACAGTCTACTCTTCGCATCAGTCATCACGTCAACAGTCTCAATCATGATATGTGTGCTTTTAGGTTGAATTTGAATGACAAGAGATCATCGCAGCCACCATAGAAGGATATGATCTAGTGGAATGCACTGGACTGTACACAAGAGATCTGACAAGTCTGTGGGATCAATTTGTTCCAATCAGCTTGTTCAAAGCCCAACCATGATGGGCTACATCAGGCATGTCAAATCATCAAAGCCCACAGTAGTTAGCATCTTTAAAAAAAAAAAAAGGCTTCTCACTAAAACAGAGATTTCAAAATATGTGAAAAACGGTTACAAATCTTTCTGCCATGATTCTCACATCAGATTTTCGAAACCTACTTATTTCTGCCAAGACTTCAACAATAACTTCTGAACAAGATTTTCATGGAGTCTGCAGTAGGAGTGTTGATGCCTGAGATCCTGTACGTCCCAATATTCTACAAGAGCATGGTTTGTAGTAAATCGTTTATCACACAGAATGCATGTGGGATTATCCCTATCAGATGCCCTGAAGGTGAACCACCACTTGTAACTCCTTCAGGATTGACATCATGGAACTCTGAAGTAGTGGGTTTCAAAATGAGATGACTGCAGGCAGGAATTAAAACAAATTTAAAATCAGTTTCAAGTACTCGGCCAGTTAACACGGACAAACAAATTACATGAACAAACACAACACGTTTTGACCTTTTTTTTAGTTCTGTTTCAGGCATGATAAACATTCAGGACAATGAAAACGAAGAACGAGCCATCACTTACCTCTTAAGATTCAGCCAAAGATGGGCGTCGAATCATTAGGAACACTAAGATTCTGATTCACAGTATTTAGACATATTCTATGTTGTACAGCAGAGACTGGTGGTATTAATGATTCAACGGCCATCTTGCACTGATTCAAGAAGATAAGTGATTGCTCGTTTTCATTTTCATTGTCCTGAATGTTGTTTATCTTGCCTGAAGAAGACCTAAGAGGTCGAAACGCGATGTGTTTTGTCTAGTAATTTGGTTGTCCATGTTAACCAGCAAAGTCATTCAAAATTACTTTTAAAATCTGAAGTAGTGGACTGCCGCATATTCACTGTTACACGACACATATTGGTGGAGTGACAATCCATGTGATCTGACAAGCATTTGGCGTCACCTCTGGCATACAACCTGATGGTGACCAGGCACTGATAACTCCTTAAGGATTAACAACACTAAGTTTCTGATTCTGAATATTTAGACACATTCTGTGTTGCACAGCACAGACTGGTGGTGCTAAAGATGGACTGAATTCAAGTACTTCCCAGTGTGCCAATGAATGTGCGCAAACTACAAGGCAATATTTCTTTTCAAAGGGCAATATTTTCATCCACAACTGAGTTGAATCTCGGACTGTCGCTCGTCACCTTGCTCATTGTCAGACTCGATATGAGCGGAACAAAGGAAACTGAAGTAACAATGATGGCAAGCCTAGCAAAAACCACCATCCTCAAGAGTCAAAGCTTCCAAATACCCCATATGGAAACACAATGTAGGGTCATTCGAGAACGGCCAAACTGGGCATATCGGAAGTGGATAATACGGCGCTTAGGTGAAAATAGTTGTTTAAGGTTTTCACCAACACACATATCCATACACTGATCATCCAATGTGCACATCAATCTAGTACACACTCCACACAATAACACACGTTGTTGTGTGTCAATCTTCTGACAACATTGCCTGTGTGCTTGTCCATCTTCACCAAGATCAACAAACTATTCCCATTTCCAGTGATTTTTCACATGGTTTTCACAGATTTGTTGTAGAATACTGAAATGCATTTAGTATACTGATATGCAATTTGTCCCTTTTCTTTTTTTTTTTTTTCCCCTCCCTACAGGCATCAACCGTCCTTTCTACATCTGATTGACAGAAAGTTGCTTTGCCGATTTTTGAGACTTTTTGCAACTTCCTGACAAAAGAGTTTTGGTAATCATAACAGTATCCTATCATTTTACATCCCAAATAACTAGGCGACTACTGAATTCAGCAACAGTTATCTTTTGTGTATATTTCTTGTATATATGAATACAACACACAAAAAGATGAACCAAAAAGAAATGGTCACTTTTCAAAAAATATCAAGGAACCAGATATGACCCTGACAAATCTATGAACCATACAGAAAACACAATCGTGCTGATCTGGGGACAAACTCTAAAAAATTTTTCAGTCTGGATTTCCAGCGTAATCTGGAAGACTTGCTCCCCAGTCATGGCAATAAGATAACAAGTGACTCATGCTTTGTGCCATTGCACAGTCTCACAGACAAGACCAAGTACAACCTGACTTAACACAGAGGCCTGCCCTCTGACAGTCTACCATGGAAGAAGTCAACTCACCATCAGTTCATGGAAGTCTCTGTTTTTCCAGAAAAAGAGCTGAAAGGTAAGCAAAAAAAAAAAAAAAGTAACAGATCAGTTGGGTCAGCGCCAAAACATTGTAACTGTTGTCACCAACAATATATGTCAACTTGAGTAAAAAACAGAACACACACACACACACACACACACACACACACACACACACACCAAACTCCTCCACAAATACGCTCATCAAACCCACAGTGATATAAGACAGGGTCAAAAGAAAAATCCCTCCACCACCTCCCCATCCTAAAAGCAAAAAAAAAAAAATAAATAAAAGGGGGGGGGGGGGGGGGAGGGAGGTGAGAGGAAATCAAATTCTCTACACACCAATATCTTTTTTTCTGTTCATTAGATGTAACTGAGAATATATTAACAGCTCCAGAACAAGCGTACACATAGTAACTGATTATGTTTATTTTCATCTTTCTTTTTCTTTTCCTAGCCATGGTTCCCCATATTTCTCAACACAAACCTCTTTTTCCTGGGGAACAAACACACATACCCCAAACCTGCATAAATCCAATGAAAATAATCTGCAAAAGAGTCAATTATTTGCTGACAGGCCTGTTAAAACCACAGAGGCTTTTCTGTTTTGTTGCAGTAAAGACAAGACATGCGCAGATGGGAATACGTTACCTGCCCTTTCTGCTACACCTTTACCACTGTAGCAGTGGGTGGAAGGTGTGCAAGTATGAACAGAGATGTACACAAAGGTTACCTGTATTTCCTCTTGGAGGCCACCCAATCCTGAGCTCATGCTGGGTGCTGCCTGTCTGCGTTGGGCAGGGCTGCAACACACCATCACGTTCCTTATCACATCCCCTGGGTATCATCACGTTCCTTATCACATCCCCTGGGTATCATCACGTTCCTTATCACATCCCCTGGGTATCATCACGTTCCTTATCACATCCATCCCCTGGGTACCATCACGTTCCTTATCACATCCCCTGGGTATCATCACGTTTCCTTATCACATCCCCTGGGTATCATCACGTTCCTTATCACACATCCCCTGGGTACCACAACATTAGGTCCATCGTCAACAGTTTTGACATCCACATCATTTGCATATGGCATCAACATCACGTCAACAGTAAACACACCACCATACCCACATATTTCCACATGACATCAACGTTACATCAACAGTCAGTACATCCCCAAATACATGTTATTTTCCGCATGGCATCAACATCAGGTCAACAGTAAACACATCACCACACCCACATAATTTCCACATAACTTCAACCTCACATCAACAGTAAGTACATCTCCACATCCACATTATATTTTGATATTTTTCCACACGTTATTTAACATCAGATCAACAGCAAAATGCTTCATTACACCCATATTATTTCCACATGACATAAACTTTACATCGACAGTCAGTACATCCCCATATCCGTGTTATTTCCCCATGGTCACATGGTGTCATATCAGGTGAAATGTCATTATATCACCATCACTACATTATTTCCGCATGGAATCATGATAGGTCAAAGGTCAACACATCACCATATCCACATCATTTTGACATGACCTTGACATCAGGTCAACACATCATCACATTCCATTCAACAGAACATACGTCCTAGTGACTGTCACATTCCAAAAGTATAGCCTCAAGATCACAAAATCTTCATTGACGCATGAGCAAATCTGTCAATGTCAACGACTAGGAGTAAGCAGAACTGACCGGCACTTGGTGCCATCTGAACAGAAAGAAGCCGAAGACAGTACAAAGTCAATTATAACAAGGAAAACACTTCATGGCAAACACAACACAGACAAAAAACTGACATCAGAGTTTGCTACTAAAAGAAGACGCAAGGCTGTCTATAGTTATCAACAGCAATAACGACCACAGAGCAGGGATGTCAGAGGGGTCAGGGGTCAGGGTTTAACGGCTATCACAGTTCAGATTTCTTGCGCAGCCATATCGATTGAAGCTGGCCAACCAGATGAAGCTTTTCAAAACCAGCCAAAGAAATGCGTGAGCGAACTGCCAAACTATCGCATTTTCATGTGAATACAGTAGATACTGATAAAAAGTGGAGCGTGTGGATTTTTTCTTTGGTTTTTTTTTCATTTCAATTTTTGGTGTTGATGTTGTTGTTGTTGTGTTGTTGTTGTGGTGGTGGTGGTGGTGGTGGTGGTGGTGGTGATGGGGTGGTGTGGTGGTGTGGTGGTGGTGGTGGTGTGTGGTGGTGGTGGTGAGTATGTGCGTGTGCGAGTGTGTGTGTTCTCCGAGTGTGTGTACATCTAAAAAAAAAAAAAAAAAAAAAAGTGCATTCATGCATTTCCCCGTAGTTTTTAGGTCCTTAATAAGGTAACTTCATGTCAACCTCTTCTTCCATATGCAACTTTGTGGGGAACGTCATTGGAAAGACGTGAGACAGCTGTCTGCTCAGTCCCAGTGATACCATGACCAAGAAAGTACTGTCAACAGCCAGGCATCTTGTGCTTGTTGGGCCAAGACTGGTATCACTGAACTCAACTGATGTGACTCAGCAGTTGAGCAGAGTGTTCGGGCAGCCTTTAACAGACCTGACATTGACTGCTCTGACATGAGACCTGAACAAACTGAAAAACAGCCCCAAAATTTTCCAGAGATTCATGGAGCTGTTGATGGACCTCCAGCTGATGTTTTTTTTTCCTTATAGATTTGCAAACCATTGTGAAGTTGTTGGTATGCTCAGGCCATCCTGCATTCCAATAATTCTTGATGCCTGCAGTCTTGTTTTCTCGCTGTTTCTTGTTTTATCAGTCGTTGAATGTTTTGACCCCACTGATTTTGTTTTTTTTCTTTGTTAACCAGATGAGGCTGGAGGTGCTGGCTAAAGCCTTAAGAAAGTAATGGACTGGAACTGAATAATGAAACTGGATTATGAACTTGATACCTAGGGATCTTAATACTACACATACCATCACAAAAATTTTCTCAGCAGGATTCAAGCAAATCTCCAGACTTTGTAAAAGCCTGAATTCAGGTGAAAATCTGAAAAACGTCTCATGTCTGCTGTTCCCTATGCAATGCTGGTGCAATGTCTGTGAAGGGTGTGGCTCTATATGGTGAAGCTGTGACAAGCAATGAGGCAGCAATGCCACTAAGATGGCACAGAAGATAAGACTGTAGATAAAAAAAAAATAATGATGAAATATTAACGTCATCGGCAAAGATGTCTGACTGCTAGAATAACCGCTGCATTCACACAGGCTGAGGACACTCACTTTGCAATCCACAGCAAACAGTGTGGCTCCTTTACTCTTGTTCACGGTGGTGATGAGGTTGAAGGTCACCAGGTCATGCACACTAATTACATTGTCTGTGACACACACACACACACACACACACACACACACACACACACACACACACACAGAGAAGCACTTTCATGGATGAAAAATGAATACCTACTGTGTACTGAATGTAAAAGGAAAAAACAACAACAACACACACACAAATGAAAAAAAAAATTCCTACACTGAGAGAAAAACTAAAGAAAACAAAGATCAGAAAGTAAGAACTTGTCTTTTCCTAACAACTGGACAATATCAAGCCACACAAATAAATAATAAGTGTGTCACATGCACACAAAATGCAAACAAAATATTTGGATGTGTACAATACCAATGGATATTTCATTCTTTAACTTAACTATGTACAAATGCATGTGTATTTGTGTGATAATATGACAATTTTTGTGCATTTTAATATACAATCACAAACAGCAGACCCCAATCGGACATATTAGTGTTCATCAATTGGCCCCAATAGTGTTATTGGGTTAACATGAAAAGAAAACATCGTCTTATGATTTAATTTTAAATGTAATTATCATCTTAAGATGCAAAAGAATTTCTATGATCATATACATTACTATACTCTATTGTTGTTGTTGTGAGTATCATTTTATTGTGGTTGTTACTGTGATCATCATTGTACTGTGTCACATGCTGTTATGTAGCAGTAAAACAATGCTATGTGATCATAACACATTTGTATCAAATGACAGCGTGACACAAACATATCAAATGCAAACACTGCTGAACACATCTGACCCATGTATAGACATTTTGAACTGTGACATAGTACATTCACTGACCACAAACACCTATCAGTTTTGTGGTGCTAAAGACATTCCTTTTTTCTTCTGTCTTTACCTGACAGACTGATCAAAATAAACAGCTCTGGGACTGCAGCAACCTGCACAAAGGGAAACAAAAAGCATGAGTGAAAAATTGAGAAAACAGAGAAAGACAGAGAGAGAGAGAGAGAGAGAGGACAGACAGACAGACAGATAGACAGACACACAGACAAAGCCTGACAAGAACAGATCTTTACAGAGAAGGAGCATGGCATGGCGTGGGGGAGGGGAGGGAAAGACAAAGAGACTTAAGAGATCCAGACAGAGAGAATTACAACCAGACATCATTATACAAAATGATCTCTTCAACTCAAGCAGAGACCCAACTGCAATGGATACAATATTCCATGAAATGAAGGACACTTTTCTTACAGTTGAAGAGAGAGATACGGCACTGTGTGTGGCAGTGGATAATCTTTGCCTTCTTTTATTTTGTTTTGTTTCGTATTGTTTTGTTTTGACTCTCAACAGTTTTTAAGATTTTTGCATTTGCATAACGGATGTTCTTTTTTTTTTTTTTTTAAAATTCTGCGCATTATTTCTAAAATGATTGTATTTTTGTGATGAATGTGTCCATTTCAGGTTATTTAGGCAATATATTCCTTCAGATAACAAAAACGTTGTTTTAAATACCATAATTCCGGGAAGAAAACCGTCGATCACTGGTGATCGAAAATTCAAGGAAAGAACTGAATAGAGTTAATCCCTACCCCTGCTTCCACTTCCCTTCCACCCCAGTTGTTCTGTTCTCCACCTCTCCACTTTTTGCCTCATGGCTTGACGGGTGTGGTGCAGCATGAACTAGTTCTGCTGGCACTGCCGCTTCATGCATGACACAGAAACTGAATAATCAACAAGGACCACTGAGGCAGGGCTTCTCATTCAGTGTGTTTGCACACCATACACACAATGAACTTTTGCCAAGTATGTTTCAGAACTTCAGAATGTAGGTAGAGATTAGCAACAAAATGCGTGTCAGAACGTAGGTAGAGATTAGCAATAAAATGCGTGTCTCTACACGCATTTAGCATTACACAACACTGCATGTGTCCATTTTTACAAGCTGATGTGAGAGCTTAAAACCTGATTAAAATAAGAGATGTTCTGTTTGAAATCTGCCCTTCTGAGTAAAATATAACACTCACAATACTGCGCTTTGTCATAAGTTTTTTCTGAGTGCATCATTGATTATAGACAAAATCATTTTCAAAGGAATTTACTTTTAAAAGATTCGAAATCAAATATTTCCAATACCATGAAATGACAAGCTAGGTCATCAATCAAGAACACACACCATCACTGAATCACCAGGGCATGAAGTTCAGAAAATAAGAAAGACAACTGAACAAAAATACAATATGAGGACTCATTCAAAACAGACAAGCAGAAGAAATTTGCTTGGTATGAAAACAAGATAGCAGATTAATGAACAGATACTGTGTAACAGCCGATACAAGATCAGCTACTAGATCTTAAAGACAAAATGCTTTCATCACTGGGTCAACAACCTTTCAATATTGCCAATAGCTATTTCTTTTTGTTACTTGTGTACCCTCTAAAAATGTATGTTGAGTAAACACACCTTTCAAAAAACTTTCAGGGTGCGAGATACTTCTTGGGGGAAAAAAAAGTGTTGGGAGCTCTACTGAACACTGTAAACCCCCTCAGATAACTGTTACAACTGGTTTATAAGTTTGATAGAGAGACTCCCGGAGAACACCACCTGAAGATTTCAGGGAAGATCTTGCAGAGTTTCACTGGCTGTTCATTTTTTATGCTGTAGTCCCCCTCCCCTTTCCCTCCCCTCAGTATACAGCCATTACAAAGGCACTGTTAACCATTGCAATTGTCTGAAAGAAAAATTAATTGGTCATGAAAAAATCTCTATGCATAAAATATACTCCCGCTGTTGATAATCTAAAAGGAACAATCAGGTAAAACTACAAATTTGACAGCTCTATTAGTAGTTTAGCTCTATAAGTTAAGAAAAATGTAACTGCTTTGTATGTTCAGGACATATCAAAATGTTATGACAGAGGCAATGGTCATGTTCACACAGAGACACAAAATATGTATTACTCACCTGGGTAATGGGCTTCTTAGAAAAGGATTTGTTGGATCTTTCTAGATCAGTGTGGTACTTCTTGCCTCTGAAATGCAAAGAGAACAATCACTGTTGTGCAGCACAAACAGATTAAAACATTTCTAATATATGGGGGGGGATGGAAGCATGACAGGAAAAGTTAAAAGCAGAATAGTGAAACTAAAGAGAACGGTGCCAAGAAAGGGGGGGGGGGGGGGGATGGAGAGAAAAGAGAGAGGGGGGGATATATATATCATTATATGTAAAGAGAGAGAGAGAGAGAGAGGGAAGAGAGAGAGAGAGAGAGAGAGAGAGAGAGAGAGAGAGAGAGAGAGACAGAGAGAGACAGAGACAGAGACAGACACAGAGAGAAAGAGAAACTCAGGGGGGGAAGAGAGAGAGAGAGAGAGAGAGAGAGAGAGAGAGAGAGAGACAGGCAGACAGACAGACAGACAGAGAGAGAGAGAGGATATATATATATATATAGAGAGAGAGAGAGAGAGAGACAGAGACAGAGAGGGAGAGAGGGAGAAAGAGACAGAGAGAGAGACAGACAGAGAAAGGGTGATGCACACACACACACAGAATGAATCCAAGTTAGTACGAACATGTGTATGTGTGAGTTGGTGTTCATGTGCATGCGTGCGAGTCAATTTGAATTACAACTCTCCAAGCAAAGCATCTAAAAGATAACACTCAATGACTCATCTCATCTAATCTGCTACCACTCCTGCTCCTCTTGAAGTAGCATCATACTCAACAACCCCATCATCAGGTTTCAGACATATATATATATACATTCATAATGATGATATTGTTTCCAATGGGATTCAATCCCCAAATTTCACAATCACCAGTGCACTTTGGTCAGCACTGTCATATGATCGAACATGCTAACAGGAGCTGCCTCTGTCTTACAAAAATTACTAAAAAGTAAAATCTATGCCACGTTAGTGCTAGTCCTCAAATTGTCAAGCAAGCAGTCACTGTGTGAGCATGCAAGAATGAGGAAGGAGCTCTTGCGGCAGAAATGTTCAAGCTGGTGATCAATACAGTTGTCTGGAATGGGACCATGTGAAGGGGTTTAGGAATATTACATAATTCTTTTTTTTTTTTTTTTTAACAAAAGCTCATAAGTCAATTTGTGAACCTGTCTGACTTTCATCTGCATCAAAAAATCAATGCTATTCTTTTACTGTTTGTACTTTAACCTTCAAACCTGAAGCAACAACCGCCGTCTGCACTTTTAGACAATGGTGAGACATTTTATCATTTGCTCATTTGGTAAGAGAGAAAAACTGGTGTAACAGCTGTTAAAAGGACAGCTGGTTAAACAAACTCTTACTTAGCCCCAATGTGTGGTGTGTTTGCGTTTCTGTGTGTGTGTGTTTGGGAGGATGCTGGATTGCCAGCTTGAAATTTCCTTCTTTCCTTACCCCTGCAATGCGAGTGTTTGGCCATCTTACCTGAAGGTGGGTTTCTGGTGATTCTATACTGCAACAGATGACCCTGCTTGGTGCCCACCAGGAGAATGTTATCTGCAACACAAAGAAAGGGATAAAGAGAGAGAGAGAGAGAGAGAGAGAGAGAGAGAGAGGGAGAGAGAGAGAGAGAGAGAGAGAGAGAGAGAGAGACAGAGAGAGAGAGAGAGAAAGACAGAGAAAGAGAGAGAGAGAGAAGAGAGAGAGAGAGAGAGAGAGAGAGAGAGAGAGAGAGAGAGAAAGAGAGAGAGACAGAGAGAGACAGAGAGAGAGAGATAATGTTGCTTATAGCCCAGCCAGTTGCTAAGGGCCACATCAGGGCTGTCACCACATTCAAGTCAACTCACAAGTCATGAAAAAAACAAGGAACTCATTCACACAGTCCTTTAAAATACGCTGTCTAAAAAACACACCGGAAATTTCATTCAAAAACTTTCTTAAGTGAAATCTTAGATCAGACGAAAAATTTTGATCTCCTTAAGAAATACGAAGATCACAACAGGTGGGACATCTTTGAAGAAGGTCTGCTGTGAAGTGTTTATGTATTGCATCATGCAAGTCCCAAAACTCTAAAGGAATATGTTTCACTGTGAGTGGTACTTGACATGGAACAGACCATGGAGCTTCACCTTTTAAAAGATAAGAATGGGTGTGAAATGAGTGGCCTGTATGCAAACAGCACAAGACCGTTTCTTCTTTACACACTGTACATGTACTATGACTACAGTGGAAAGCACATGTCATAGTTATGAAGCACATGTGTCATTCATATCAGACCAGTATGTAAACCTGCTAGCAGTAGTGCTCCTCAGCCATTCTTCCTGACTGAATTGCAAGTTTGTTTATCTTTCATTTTCAATGTAAGGGGACAACAACTGTTTATTAAGAAAATGTCATTTGAACTTTCCTTGATTGTAACTGATTTTGCAAATCTAGAAATGGGAATGATACAACGGCCAAAAATTGTAGCTTTAAGTGTGAGCATCAAAGTAATATCTTAGACTTACTTATCCAACTGAATTATGAGCAGAACAGCTGAGTGGAGTACGAAGTTGAAATAGCAAACCTCTGCAGTGAGAAACTTCAAATTGTTGCATTAAAGTCACCAGTTTCCTTAGTCAGCAAGAAGCAAGTTGTTTTTCTTTTTTCTTTTTTTTTTTCCCAATCCGTTCAGCAAATTAATGAATTCATTCTCTTAAGACGTTTGTCTACTCAATGTTCTACAACTGTCATCATGAAATGTGATAGTATTTCAGAGCAATCTGAGGTCTTGTAACTGATTTGAGAGCTTAAAGAGATTCACTGCGGACTCCCTGAAGATCTGACTGTTAGGGAGTTCTCTTGAGAACTTGCCGCGTCTTACTGGCTGTTCATTTTTTATGATGAAAATAAGACAGGTGGGGTAGTTGTCACAATGTAAACTATGAATGGATTTATAACTATTTTTACACATGCAGTCATTATAACTAGATTTACACCAAATTCTTACAGTCAAACATATAAATGGATTTGCAGTCAAGTCCCAAGTTATTTATGTCACACTTACTCACAGTACACACTTGTGTGTGCGCACACACACATACATACACACATACATAAACACACACACACACACACACACACACACACACACACACACACACACACACACACACACACCACACACACACAAAGATGCATTCATATGCATTGGAGAAGAGGTGGAAAGGGAAGATGAAATTTGCTTCAGTGAATTCTTTGGCGTCAGTCTCTACCCTCTGACAATTCTGAAAACTCATTTGGCACCTATTGTACTCAGCCTTTGCACATGTCCTCTTCTCTGATGTTGAATGACTGGTTTTTTTATTCATTTTGGTTTATCTAGATGATGTTTTCTCAGAGTCAGACCTTCCAGTATTGCTAAGAGTGCTGCACCCACCAGCTACCATGGTTCAGAGGCTGGTGCTGTAGGCTTGTCAGCTAAAAGGTGCTGAGTGTGTGTTCAAATTCCATCCCTGGCATTTGGGGATTTTTTTCAGCAGTGGCCAGCTCATACTATGGTGAATCATGGGACAACTGGAACCACAGTTATTTAATTCACTTGACACGGATGCATCTCTGACTGAGACTGAGAGAACTGCTCAAATTCTGTGATTAACACCAGAGACATCAGTATCTCATGGACATGATTGATGCCAGGATTTATCATAAGCAAAAGCAAGCAAATACACACACACACACACACACACACACACACACACACACACCACACACACACACACACACACACAACACACACAAAAAACAGACAAAAAAAAAAAAAAAGAAAAAAAAGAAACCCCCTTTGCCATTTAGTTTTAAACTAATCACTATGATTGCATTATCTTGAACATCCTAATCAATCATCAATGACAACAAAAAAAAAGAAAAAAAATACATGCATATATATATATATATATATAATATATATTATATATATATACACATACACACACACATATGATAAAAAGCCTCAACTTGTGTTTTCATGACCTGTTCTAATGGTGACCTCAGTTTCACTTTCACCTTTCTCTACACATTCACTCCTGTAAAATCTTTGTGTTGTCAAATTTGCTACTTGGTATCATTCACTTGTTTAATGGATAATGGACCTAACTCATGCTGACTCTTCAACAATCATTGTCATGTGACATGCAGGTTGGGGTTCAAGTGGGCAGTGTCCTGCAGATGCTGATGGGAACAGGTACCACCAAAGGACCATGGCAATGGTGCTGCCTTTACTCCATGTGACAGTGATAATAGAGCTGCAATCCCATGAAACTGGATTTGGCTGCATAGGAGTGTAGGAGGGGCAGGGGGGGGGGTATGAGCAACTAAGAGGGCACGAATGATGAGACAGAGAAGTGCTGAGCTCAATCTGCACTTTGACTGTTTGATCTTTAGAATTATCTCTTAGAATGTCAGGGCTAGGGCTACGATGTCATGAAAAGCAAACTGATCTCACATATATATATGGCTTTGACTCTTTCTAAGTTCTTTTTTGTCAAATGTCCCATTTAGAATTAACCCATTCTTAACAGGATTAAAAATAATGAATAAACAAAAACAAGCAAAAACAATGTCTAAGTACATGCTCTTTCCATCAACTATGTGAAACCTTCTCTCATAAGCATCTTCGAAGAGTTTTGCTGGCCTTCACTGTGACTTTGGGACATATGCAACAACTGTCATAATTTTTAGGCAATGCTGTTGGTATAACTAATAAAGAGCACCTAAAAGGTCCAGTGCATTCTGGTTACAACAAAAGCCCAGTGCCAGCATTCAACCAACCTCAGCAGTTTTGCTGTAAGTAGTTCCGGTGTCACTTAAGTCTTTGAATTGATGATTCTGAATAACTGATATTGACAGTACTTGACTGCTCTGTTGATACCAGTGCCATTAATTGTGTTGAAAAAGCCAACTGCTAGAGATTTAACTTATTGGCCCATACTCCTGTTGTAAACAAGGTTGAATAAGGCCAGGTGTGATGGTTGTAGTTCTAGAAGTATGATTCATACTCACTTAGCAGCTTTTCCAAGTTTCCTCACAAAGATAAGTACTCCTGTGCTGAAAACCATGCTGATACATGTATACTAACACCAAAGTAACATAGACAGGAAATACCAGGTTAGGTTATTTTCCCAGATCACATATTTTATTTAAAACCACTAATACAAAACAAGCAGTGTGTGTGTGTGTGTGTGTGTGTGTGTGTGTGTGTGTACGTGGTGTGTGTGTGTGGTGTGTGTGTGTGTGTGTGTGTGTACGTGTGTGTGTGTGTGTGTGGTGTGTGCCACTGTGTGCTTTTTTTTCCACACAGAGAGAGAGAGAGAGAGAGAGAGAGAGCGAGAGAGAGAGAGAGAGAGAGAGAAGGGATGAGTGGGAGGGTGTGAGTCGTATTTGGTTTGAATGTGGAACACGATCAGGACCGGGAAGAATAAAGCTTCGAGTTCTTTGACCACTAACAATGGCTAACTACACGACACTCTAGGCAAAACGATCCAGGTTTACTTATGTCACAAACAAAGAATAACTCAGTTCATGTACATCACACCAGCACGTGTATATCTTGGCTGCTTTGTGCAGCATTAATGTTATTTGATGCACTGTTCATTGGTCAACCGCACTCGCCAAAACAGACTCATTGGTCAAGTCAGTGTCAAAAGTGAAATCGTAATCACGAGAAATGCTACATACTTACCATAACAAGAGATTGATTCTATGCCGAGCGGCAATTTATCCAAGATTGGATCGGCCTCAAACGCGTCATGCATAGTGCTATTGATTAAATTTCATTTCTCAAACAGAAAACCTTTTCAAACAGAATTAGTCTTTCAGATCAATCGTCCTGATGTCACATGACCAAGGCTTCGCAAGGGAAGACACTGTGAAATAGTTCCGGAAATCAGGTTTTAGTCATAAAAGCAAATACTACTAAAACTCAAACTTCGGCGATCTTTCCATCGTGAGGAGAGAATTAGGGAAGGAGGTGAGTGGAGAGTGGGGCGTACCGACGACAGTAAAATTCTTCCCAACCATCTCATTTGTAAAGAAAGTAAACTAGTACCCGATTTGCTTCTTTGTCTTCTTTCTTGCATTTTTTTTTTTATGTCTTATTTTACAATGTTGTCCCTACTTAGGGATAGGACTAAATGTAAAAAAAAAAAAAAAAAAAAAAAAAAAAGCACACCAGTGCTTATCTACCACCCTCGTAAATAAAGAATTTTATCTTGTCTTGTTCTGTCGGTTCTTCTCGTTCTTAATTTCGTTGTTGTTGTTGTTGTTGTTCTTCTTCTTCTTCTTCGTGTGCCTGCACATCTTCCGCTCGTTGAAAACTATCTCCACTCTTCCAATTGAAAAAGATGCGGCAGACTCATCGAAAACCACCTCATACTTTAAACCGAAAAAAGAGAGAAAAAAAGGAGGACAACAAAAAACAAAAACTCTCTCTCTCTCTCTCTCTCTCTCTCTCTCTCTCTCTCTCTCTCTCTCTCTCTCTCTCTCTCTCTCACTTCACACACACACACACACACACACACACACACACACACACACACACACACACACACGAGCGTATGTATTACATCCAGTGGCTGTTACACAATGGCGTCTGCCAAGATACAATGATGTCCCTTGACGTCGGGAATGCCCTGTGCGTACCTGCACTCTATGTGAACACAGCGCAGGTCTCCAAAGGTGGTGCAGGACCGCTCCCAGCTGGCTGGCAGTTGAAGACAGTACTTCTCTAGATCCCACCCGCACCTTCGGGTGTACCTTTTTCTCGTCCGCCCTTTGGCCAGCTCTGGAGAAAGGTCTAGTAACAGTCAGGGAAGACACACTGACCACAGGGAAAGTCATGTTGACAGCAAGAAAAAAACTATAACCAGGG
>JADBJO010025401.1:0-2500 GCA_016801955.1 Conus betulinus
GTTGTGTTTGCTGGTTTGTTTGTCGTTTGTTTGTTTGTTGGTTCGCTTTTTTCTTTGTTTTTGTTGGCTTTGTTTTCACCGTGGTATTTTGACTTCAACGTAGTGAACCCGCCCTGATAATTTTTGGCCCTTTGCGGTCGTCTGGGCTATAGCAACCCCTTACCTTTACCTTACCTCACCTTCATCTGCACGCTTCAACGATAACATGATTGATGAGCACGTCTTGCGTGTACCAAGTACATGCTATCCTTGATTTGATACCAGATCATTACATAACAGGTTGTTCAGCATAGGGCCCACTGGCGTGAGTAAGTGCTGAGATGACGTCACTCATTTCCCTTTCGTCTGTTTACTATCTGTTTAAAATGGCTAAGCTTTGTATCTGTGATTCGTAACAAGCGCAAGATCTATGATTCATTCTGGCAAAAGCTGGACCAAAATGTTCAACCATTTAGATTTTTGTTTCTTATAATCCCCAAAGTCAACTAGCCCACAGAAAGAGAAACACATTTCACTTTATCTCATATGAAGCACATGACAACAAACGAAAGTGCGCATGCGCGCGCCGCACGCAGCACGCACGCACACACGCGCACACACACACACACACACACAACACACACAACACACACACACACACTGTCACGACAAGATGAGTGTGTATATTGTCATGGAATGTAAATTTTCAGGTTGAGGTCTACAGGTGGAGATTTTGAGTAGAAAACAACGCGAAAAAATAAAATAAAAAATAAAAAACAAAAACAAAAGTAAAAAAAAAAAAAAAAGACGGAGATTTGAATTTGGGAGCATGGGCACAGTGTTAACTGTATGGTCACAGGTCCTAAACCCCCGACCTTTCCTTGCTGTTGATTGGACCTGAGACACGTGACAGGTGAGAGAGCTCGACCCTGTTTGTATACCGGGTTGCGTTTTCCCGATCTGTCCGGCAGCGTAGAGATGCCAACCGGACAGTCTCTTGACATGGGGTCAGACTAGACATTCAAATAATTTCAACCTCGGAGTTGAACGGAAAAACTTGGTGTTTTCCAAGCGACCAGTGAGCGGTCATTTTGATGTAATTGCAGATTAAATCTGCTAGGGTTTTTAATCTAGCGTTGATTCCCTTGCCAGTTGAAGAATTACAGATAAATTGAGAGAAAATGGAAATTAATTTACAAGTGAACATTAAAATGGCATATTCACTAACATTGATGTGAGATTAATAATGAAAAAAAAAAGGTAAGGAAATAAGAAGCATTATGTGAAACTGCGCGTGTGTGAACGCACTTTGAAGACAGTTCATTATGATATACTGATATACTATTGAGACAGAACAGAAGAAGCCGCGCTTTAATTATGGAGGAGGAAAAGCAGAGAAAAATCGCCCAAAATGAAAAATGCAGGCCACAGCTGCGTGGGGTAGACACAGGGGTAGGAAAATACATATGTCATCAGGGAAGTTTTTGTTGCCGGTTGTGTGTGTGTGTGTGTGTGTTGTGTGTGCGCGCGCGCGCGCCCACTCGCGTGAGCGTGTTCGTTTCCTGTGTACGTTTTCGCGCGCGCGCCGCGCGCGCAGCGTGTGTGTGTGTGTGTGTCCGTGTACGTGGGTGCGTGTGTGTGTGGGTGTGTGTTGGTGTGTGTGTGTGTGTGTGGTGTGTGTGGGTGTGCGTGCGTGTGTGTGTGTGTGTGTGTGTGTGTGTGTGGTGGTGTGGTGTTGTGTGTGTGTTGTGCGTGTACATGTGTGTGTGCGTGCGTGCGCACTTGCTTCGTGCGTGTGTATCGTGTGTGTGTGTTCGCTTGTGTGCGCGCGCGCGAGAAGGCGAGAGGAGAGAGAGAGAGAGAGAGAGAGAGAGAGGAGAGAGAGAGAGAGAGAGAGAGAGATTAAATCATATTACCACCTCCTAAAGCTTCCGTGGTTGTAGTTTCTCGTCTGCTGGGGCTGTCGTCACAAGGACCGCTGGTAGCTGAATAAAGTGACAGAACAAGTAACGGATGAAACATGTCCCAAAATGCATATCACAGCATCTTAAATCAAGAGCGATTAATTATACAGTTTCTTTTCCTGCGACCATCTATTACTAATACCTGTGTGTTTCATGCTGCTGGCGTTTTTGCTCCCGTACGTTGTGCTGCCTTCAGACGGCGTCTTCAGGCTGCTGGACGTCACGCCTTTGGAATGGCACCTGCAGACACCTGCCACAGAGTCTTGCTTCCCTAAGGTGAAAGGTCGCTCTGGAAAACCTGGCACAAATTCGACTGCAATCTAACTTAGATCGCGAGCAGCCCGCAAACAGAACGTACTCAGTAAACACCATATTTTCACAGTCTTCCTGCCTTAGGAATCCTCGTTCTCTGATCGAAGGCACTGGCATTACAAGACTGAAATACAGGAATGTCAATGACAGGGGGCAGCGGTGCCATTTGTTAGTTTTATATTTCTTAAATTCATATTTCTGTCAGTTCCTTCCTTGGTTCTGGTCATGGAAGAACAGCAATGTTA
>JADBJO010025401.1:7500-10000 GCA_016801955.1 Conus betulinus
GAGGCTGCAAAAACGTGCTATCGCGTAATATGAGCACAAGGCAATAGAATGCGGATGTCATTTACAATAATGATCATGTACAAAAGATACTATCGTACATGTGCGTGATAGCCCCTGTGTCATCTCCATTTTCTTCTTCACCATTGTTATTATTATTGTTGTTGTTGTTTGTTATCATCATTATTTTTCTTATTAGTATTATTGGTAATATTATTAACATTATTATCATTATTCTTCTTATTATTATTAATATTAATATTATTTCGATGAAGCTTTCCTGTCAATCCCTCTGACGATGTTGTGATATGAGAATGTTGAAACTGCTTTTCTTTGAACTCATTTTTACAGCCATTATACATAGAAACGATTTTGGTGGGGAAATGAAGGCAGTGGGAGAGGAAGGGTGAGAAGAGATAGTAAACTGACATTTTTATTATTAAAAAAAAAAAAAAAGGCAAACGTTTAAAAAGATGGGAAACAATGAGATTTTCATTTAAAAAAAAGAAAAAAAAAAAAAAAAGAAAGAAAAAGAAAAAGAAAATGATGGAGTAAGAAACGGAGGAAAAGCGGGGAAAAAACAAGAGAAATTTTAAAGAAGGGGGGGGGGGGGGATAGAAAAGATCGAGGAGGGAAAAATATGTATGACAGCAGAAGAAGGAAGGAAGAACTGAACGAGATATATGAAGAAAGAAAAAAAAAAAAAAGAAGCAAAGGACGACGATGAAAGGAAGATTAAACCCGTTCCACTGACAGCATTGGGAATAACTATCTTCCACATTTTGAACAGAGCCATGGATTATGTTTATGCCAGACCGGAGTCCACTTACCTCCCCTGGGCGAGAACGTCTCCATTGTTACGGTCTTTGGCATGTGTGACATTTCAGTTCAGTCCAGTTGGTTATTTAATGTCTTTTCATCGCCTGATGATATTAGACACTTGTCTTAAAAAAAATAATAAATAAATAAATAAAAGAAAAAGAAAAGAAAAGAAAAAGAAAAAAAAAAAAAGAAAAATTTTTTTTTTAAACTTCTCACTCAAACTTATCATCCATGTTAGTACTTTCAAACCCACATCTGATATTATAGTGAAATACCTTAGTAGTACACAAAATTATTGATCTGTATTTAAAAAAAAAAAAAAAAAAAAAAAGCTTTGCAACCTGCATGTGTGACAGTTCACTCATGGAATCTAAAATACAGCAACACCGGTCATGTTGTGGTGTTTTCAATACCAGGGGAAAAAAAAAAAAAAAAAAAAAACATCGCAATTCCATTGAACTACCATCGAACGGGGCCGGTGAAGATTAGAACAGGGAAAATGGAAGGACGCAGTACAAAGAAATGAGACACCAAAAGTACGTCGTAAAACAATGAAAAGAAAGGAAGATTACATTAAGTCCATGATCATTTACATGAGATACCAAAAGTACGTTATAAAACGAAAAGAAAGGAAAATTACCTAAGACCATGATCATTTAAAAGAGACACCAAAGTACGTCATAAACAACGAAAAGAAAGGAAAATTACCTAAGCCCATGATCATTTAAAGAGACACCAAAAATTACGTCATAAACAACGAAAAGAAAGGAAAATTACCTAAGCCCATGATCATTTAATGAGACACCAGAAATACGTCATGAACAACGAAAAGAAAGGAAAATTACCTAAGCCCATGATTATTTAAGCCTGCGCTCATTACACTTAAAGAAGCTTATTTTATTATACTGACTATGCCTTTTATTGCGTTTCTTTTTTTCTTTTCTTTTTGTTTTTGTTTTGTTTTTTGTTTGTTTGTTTTCGCATTTTTGCGTGTGTATTCCGTGTGGTATTTATTCAGCTGCTATAACACCACAGCTTGCTCTAATGATCGTTTCAATTGCATTATCGCCGTTAAGATCGTTTGTTAATAAAGAAAAGCAATATCGCAAACTGAGAACACGCCAGTTCTTTAGAAAGCACGTCGCTGCGAGACATTGAAGTTTGGACAAGCGTAGAGCGTTTTTTGGTTTGGGAGTTTTTGTTTGTTTGTTTTGCTACCAGACATTAGCAAAGCATTCACTGATGGAAAGATCCAGAGCCAAACCCACCCTACCGCTTCTTCACCTTTTAGAAGATAAGAATGTGTTTAAAAAAAAAAAAAAAAAAAAAAAAAATACACACACACACACACACATGCGGCCTGTGTGCTTCGGCACAAGACTGTTTGATCTTTACGGCCACCTTGGGAACGTGGTAAAACTCTTTCAGGTTTGGACGGATTTTGTACAGTTTGTTTATCCGTCTGCGAGTTCCATTCCTCTTGCCAGAGTGCTATTCCACGTCATGTTCCACTCACAGTGAAACAGATTCGTTCAGAGTGTTGGGACTTGCGTGATGCGAGACATAAAACACTTTACAGCAGACTCCATTGAAAACCTTGTTCAGAAATGTCCCACCTGACGTGTTCCCTGAATTTCTAACAAAATTAACATTTTTCATCTGATCTAAAATTTTACGGAAG
>JADBJO010025401.1:17500-23823 GCA_016801955.1 Conus betulinus
GGTGTCGCTTAGTGTTATGTACTGAATTATGCGTGCCAATCTCCTCGTCTGTTTCGTTGTTCTCGACTCTCCGCTTGATTTCCTGAGGTGGCCGTAAAGAAGAACAGTCTTGTGCCTTTTGCGTACAGGCCACTGCTTTTACACCCATTCTTATCTTTTAAAAGAAGAAGAAAAAGCTCCGTGGTGCATTCCATGTCATGTACCACTCGCAGTGAAACATATCCTTCTAGAGTGTTGGGACTTGCATGACACGAGACATAAACACTTTACAGCAGACTCCATGAAACCTTGTTCAGAGATGCCCCAACCTAATGTGATCTTTGAATTTTTTTTTTTTTTTTTAGGGAGATGAACAGTTTTCATCTGATTTAAGATTTTTAAGGAAGAAAGATCTTTAACAAAAATGTTCGGTGTAGTTTTGGGAGGTGTGTTTCAAAGAGCTGTGTGAATGAGGGGTTTTTTTGGTTTTGTTTGTTTATTTGTTTGTTTGTTTTCAAAATGACTAAAAATGGTAATGTCTAAAAATGGTACGTAATCAAAAATAAAACACAACAAAAGAACACAGAGCCTTATAGATCTCTATCTAACCGATTTCCCTTTTTCCTTTCTTTTCTTTTTTTTTTTTTTTCTTTCAAATATTCGTTCTTCTGTACGAGACTGCAAACCACGTCATTTCTTCATCAGATCCATGACGTGAGGGGGGGAACTGTGTCATATCTCGTCAGATCAATGACACTCTCCTTAGAACTATTTGACGTCAGTGGATGGGCACACAAGAATCACAATCATCCTATGGTTGGCTAGCATCTTTCTTTAGCGCGTCACACCTGATCTCACATTTGATGCCAGTATTATATATATATGTATATATATATACATATATACATATATATATATATTATATATATATATGGCCTTTTCTCTCGTGTGTACATGAGTATGTGTCTGCGCACGTGTTTTAAAGTGAGTGCGGGCACACACACACACACCACACACACACACACACACACAACACACAGAGAGAGAGAGGCTGCAAAAAAACGTGCTATCGCGTAATATGAGCACAAGGCAATAGAATGCGGATGTCATTTACAATAATGATCATGTACAAAAGATACTATCGTACATGTGCGTGATAGCCCCTGTGTCATCTCCATTTTCTTCTTCACCATTGTTATTATATTGTTGTTGTTGTTTGTTATCATCATTATTTTTCTTATTAGTATTATTGGTAATATTATTAACATTATTATCATTATTCTTCTTATTATTATTAATATTAATATTATTTCGATGAAGCTTTCTGTCAATCCTCTGACGATGTTGTGATATGAGAATGTTGAAAACTGCTTTTCTTTGAACTCATTTTTACAGCCATTATACATAGAAACGATTTTGGTGGGGAAATGAAGGCAGTGGGAGAGGAAGGGTGAGAAGAGATAGTAAACTGACATTTTTTATTATTAAAAAAAAAAAGGCAAACGTTTAAAAAAGATGGGAAACAATGAGATTTTCATTTAAAAATCAAAAAGAAAGAAAAGAAAAAGAAAATGATGGAGTAAGGAGAAAACGGGGGAGGAAAAGCGGGGAAAAAAAAACACAAGAGAAATTTTAAAGAAGGGGGTGGGGGGGATAGAAAGATCGAGGAGGGGAAAAAATATGTATGACAGCAGAAGAAGGAAGGAAGAAAACTGAACGAGCAGATATGAAAGAAGAAAATAAAAAAAAAAGAAGCAAAGGACGACGATGAAAGGAAGATTAACCCGTTCCACTGACAGCATTGGGAATAACTATCTTCCACATTTTGAACAGAGCCATGGGATTATGTTTATGCCAGACCGGAGTCCACTTACCTCCCCTGGGCGAGAACGTCTCCATTGTTACGGTCTTTGGCATGTGTGACATTTCAGTTCAGTCCAGTGGTTATTTAATGTCTTTTCATCGCCTGATGATATTAGACACTTGTCTTAAAAATAAATAAATAAATAAAATAAAAGAAAAAGAAAAGAAAAAAGAAAAAAAAATAAAAAAAAAAAAAAGAAAAATTTTTTTTTTAAACTTCTCACTCAACTTATCATCCATGTTAGTACTTTCAAACCCACATCTGATATTATAGTGAAAATACCTTAGTAGTACACAAAATTATTGATCTGTATTAAAAAAAAAAAAAAAAAAAAAAAAAGCTTTGGCAACCTGCATGGTGACAGTTCACTCATGGAATCTAAAATACAGCAACACCGGTCATGTTGTGGTGTTTTCAATACAGGGGAAAAAAAAAAAAAAAAAAAAAAACATCGCAATTCCATTGAACTACCATCGAACGGGGCCGGTGAAGATTAGAACAGGGAAAATGGAAGGACGCAGTACAAAGAAATGAGACACCAAAAGTACGTCGTAAAACAATGAAAAGAAAGGAAGATTACATTAAGTCCATGATCATTTACATGAGATACCAAAAGTACGTTATAAACAACGAAAAGAAAGGAAAATTACCTAAGACCATGATCATTTAAAAGAGACACCAAAAGTACGTCATAAACAACGAAAAGAAAGGAAAATTACCTAAGCCCCATGATCATTTAAAAGAGACACCAAAATTACGTCATAAACAACGAAAAGAAAGGAAAATTACCTAAGCCCATGATCATTTAAATGAGACACCAGAAATACGTCATGAACAACGAAAAGAAAGGAAAATTACCTAAGCCCATGATTATTTAAGCCTGCGCTCATTACACTTAAAGAAGCTTATTTTATTTATACTGACTATGCCTTTTATTGCGTTTCTTTTTTCTTTTCTTTTTTGTTTTGTTTTTTTTTGTTTGTTTGTTTTCGCATTTTGCGTGTGTATTCCGTGTGGTATTTATTCAGCTGCTATAACACCACAGCTTGCTCTAATGATCGTTTCAATTGCATTATCGCCGTTAAGATCGTTTGTTTAATAAAGAAAAGCAATATCGCAAACTGAGAAACACGCCAGTTCTTTAGAAAGCACGTCGCTGCGAGAGACATTGAAGTTTGGACAAGCGTTTAGAGCGTTTTTTGGTTTTGGGAGTTTTTGTTTGTTTGTTTTGCTACCAGACATTAGCAAAGCATTCACTGATGGAAAGATCCAGAGCCAAACCCACCTACCGCTTCTTCACCTTTTAGAAGATAAGAATGTGTTTAAAAAAAAAAAAAAAAAAAAAAAAAAACACACACACACACACACATGCGGCCTGTGTGCTTCGGCACAAGACTGTTTGATCTTTACGGCCACCTTGGGAACGTGGTAAAAACTCTTTTCAGGTTTGGACGGATTTTGTACAGTTTGTTATCCGTCTGCGAGTTCCATTCCTCTTGCCAGAGTGCTATTCCACGTTGCATGTTCCACTCACAGTGAAACAGATTCGTTCAGAGTGTTGGGACTCTTGCGTGATGCAGAGACATATAAACACTTTACAGCAGGACTCCATTGAAAACCTTGTTCAGAAATGTCCACATGACGTGTTCCCTGAATTCTAACAAAATTTACAGTTGTTTAATCTGATCTAAAATTTACGGAAGAAAGATTTTTTAACGAAGTTTCTGGGTGCGTTTTTAGAAGGTGTATTTAAAGGGATGTGTGTGAATGGTGAGTGTTTTTGTTGTTGTTGTTGAGTGTTGGGTTGTTTGTTGTTTGTTTGTGTTGGTTTCTCTGTCTGGTTTGTTTGTTTGCGTTTTTTTTCTTTGTTTTTGTTGGCTTGTTTTTTTGCTTATTATGTTGACTTCAAACGTGGTGACAGGCCCTGATAATTTTGGCCCTTTGCGGTCGGCTTGGCGATATAAGCAACTTTACCTTTACCTTACCTGCACCTCATCTGCCACGCTTCAACGATTAACATGATGACCGAGCACGTCTGCGTGTACCAAGTACATGGATAGCCTTATCTAATACCAGAGCATTACATAAACAGTTGGTTCAGCATAGGCCCACTGCGTGAGGTCATGTGCTGAGATGACGGGTCAACTCATTCCCTTTCGTCTGTTTACGTATCTGTTTAAAATGGCTAAGCTTTGTATCTGTGATGCGTAACAGCGTCAAGATCTATGATTCATTCTGCAAAAGCTTGGAACCACAAAATGTTTCCAATTTCGATGTTATTTGTTTTTTAACCCCAAAGTCAGCTAGCACAGAAGAAAGAGAAAACACATTGTAACAACACTTGTCTCTCATATGAGCACATGACAACAAACGAAAAGTGTGCATGCGCGCGCCACGCACGCACCGCACGTACACACACGTTCGCGCCGCGAGCGCTCGCGCGCGCACCAGGCCACACACACACACACAATCCACGAAACACGCGCGCTGCACAGACACACAAAACACCACACACACCACCACACACAGCACACACACACACAAACATACACATCACAGCTCGTACACGCGGGCCCACACACACACAACACACAAACACAACACAAACAACACACACACACACACACCTGTCATGACAAAGAGATGTGTATTATATTGTCATGACATTGTTGTAACTTTTCAGGTTGAGGGTACAGGTGGAGATTGGATAGGAAAAACAACGCGAAAAAAAAAATTGAAATAAAAAAAAAAACAAACACTAAAAGTAAGGAAAAAAAAAAAAAGACGGAGATTTGAATTTTGAGAAACATGGGCGCACGTGGTTAGACCTGGATGTCAACAGGAGTCCTTAAACCCCCCGACCTGTCCTGGAGCGTGTTGATGGGGACGACCGAGGCACGAGTGAAAGGTGCAGAGAAGAAGCGCGACCCTGTTTGTAGCGGGTGTGGTTCCCGATCGTGTCCGGCAGACGTAGGAGATGCAGAGACAAAAGGTCTCTTGACATGGGTCCAACACTAGACAAGTCAAACAATTTTCAACCTCTGGGAGTGAACGGGAAACAACTTGGTGTTTTCAAAGCGGACCAGTGAGCGGTTCATTTGAGGTAATTGCAGATTTGAATTCTGCTAGGGATTTTAATTAGCGTTTGATCACTTGCCAGTTGCAAGAATTACAGATAAATGAAGAGAGAAAAATGGAGAATAGTTGACAAGTGAAAATAAAATGGCATATTCACGAACATTGATGTGATATTAATAATGAAAAAAAAAACAAAGGTAAAGGAAATAAGAAGCCTTTATGTGAAAACGCGGTGTGTGAAACGCACTTGAAGGACAGTTCATTATGATATAAATGATATACATATTGAGGACAGCCCAGAAGAAGCACGCGCTTACATGGAGGAGGAAAAGCAGAGAAAAAACACAAAATGGAAATGGGCCACAGCTGCGTGTAGACACAGGGGTAGGAAAGACAATGTACATAGTTTTGGTTGCCGGTGTGTGGTGTTGTGTGTGTTGTGTGTGTGTGTGTGCGCGCGCTCGCAGCGCACTCGAGTGAAGCGTGTTCGTTCAGTGTACGTGTTTCGCGCGCGCGCGCGCGCGCGCGTGTGTGTGTGTGTGTTGGGTCCGGGTACGTGGTGCGTGTGTGTGTGTGTTTGTTTGTGTGTGTGTGTTTGTGTGGGTGTGTGGCGTGGCGTGCGTGTGGTTGTTGTGTTGTGTGTGGGTGTGTGTGTGTGTGTGTGTGTTTATGTGTGTGTGTGTGATGTGTGTTTGGGTGTGTGTGGCGTGACATTAGTGTGGCGGTGCGTTCGCACTTGCTTCGTTGCGGTGGTGATTCTGTGTGTGTGTTCGAACCCTGGTGCGCGCGCGCGAGAGGCGCGAGAGAGAGAGAGAGAGAGAGAGAGAGGAGAGAGAGAGAGAGAGAGAGGGGAGGAGAGATTAACTCATATTACCACCATCCTAAAGCTTCCGTGTTGTAGATTTCTCGCTGCGTGTTGCGTGTCGTCACAAGGTGAACCGCGAAAGGAACAAACCAACAAAAGGGAGAACGCGAGGGTGAGCACTGAATAAAGGAGCGAAGGAGGGGAAAAGTAACGGATGAAAACATGATCACAAAAAATCATACACAGGCTCTTAAAGTTGCATCTAAGGATCGCATTAAGTATACGTTCTTTTTCTTGCGACAATACTTTAGGATCACAAAAACGTTAGTCACTAGAGAGATAGAGAGAGGAGAAGAGAGAGGAGAGATGAGCTAAGACAGAAGGGAGGAAGAGGAAAGGGAGAAGAGAAAATATAACCCTTTGGCCTGGGCGAGTAGAGAAGAGAGCATAGAGAGAGAGAGAGAAGAGAGTATGAGAGAGTAAAGATAGGGAGTGACTAATACCTGTTGGTTCTGCTGCGGTAGAGCGTAGTTGTGCTCGCCGTACTTTGGGGGGGCGTGCCTTCAACGGCGTCTGTCAGCTGCTGGACGTCCGCCT
>JADBJO010025402.1:0-23823 GCA_016801955.1 Conus betulinus
GAAAGAGACGGTAAGCGAACAGGACCTGGGGAGTGTCATGACGACAAACTGAGTTTAAGAGATGTTGCACAGTCGCCAGCTAAAGGCAAACAGAATGTTGGGCGTATAGAGGCGATCGTTGATTTTCTGACTGAGGGACAACGTTAATCAGCGCTACAAAGCCTCGTCCGACCATTATTAGAATCTGGCCACTGTGGTCTGCGCAACCGTTTCATAAAACGATAGCGTGACATGAAGTGTTCAGAGGCGGGCCAACCAAACCCTAAGTCACTGAAAAGAGAAGCCGTACCATGAGAGGACTGAGATTGTTGGAGTGCTTTCCATGATTGGGAACCCCGGGGCTGATGCAGGAGGGAGGGAATGATATATAGATTATATATGACCTCCATACGGGGCAGCTAGAGTGTCACAGAGGCCAGCCTGCTCTTCCAGCAGTCCACTACGTAGAGTAGAAGACTCAGCAGGCAGAACACATGAAGACAGAATGTATTTTTTATTATAAAACGCCGGGTCACTACGCATGTACAGGGACGCGCCAGCCTTCCAGCAGTTCAGCCTCAGTAGAAAGCCTGAAGACGGGGCAACACTCAGAATGAACCGATCAGAAAAGAAACAAAAAACGCTTAGACTTTGATGTCAGAGGGAGGCTACTTTCTTCAATTAGAGGTGAATGAGCTGACATAGTTGGAGAACCCAGTCTCCCAGACTCGGTCGTCCGTGGGCACCATCTGTCAAACGTCTTCAAGAGCCGTAACTGGATATAACATTGGGAGGGACTACGGCTGGTCGCACAGACTGCGTTTTGCCAGATCCACAACGATTTGCGCACACGCGCTCAGCCACGCATGACAACAAAGTCCCACGAGTGACAGTCTAGACGCGGAACAGGACTAGGGACTCGAGAGCCTAAGCAGTGATCAAGTCAAGTTATACCTGCAATTCTTTGCGAAAATCTGCTTGACTTACTTCGAGAATACGCATTTGCTGCACAAAATAATCCTTGATGGTCTTTTATCAACTACTTGATGCATATGGAACATATGGTTATTTTTACCCATGTGCTTTTTCCATTTCATCCACTTTTCCCAAAGCACGGAATGCACTACAATTTCAACCTCTGGAATGTCCCCGTTCTGCTGCAAAGCATTTAAAACAATCAGCGCAGTTTCAGATACATGATTGTTTAGGACCCATCGTGAACCTACCCACTGATACCCGAATCATACAATGATTGTTTCTAATTAAAACCCCTTAACCCATTATTAAACAAATCTTAGCGTACTCAATCACGCACTGAGGGCATAGATACATTTTGAAAAGCTTGGGGTGAGGTTATGTACGCAAGGATTTATTTTTTTGACAAAGCGCTTTGGCCTTGGTGTCAGAACACACAGCATTCACCTAGCTTATAACGCGTTCATTCTGTACTTGCCTTTTGTTTTTTTTTAGATTTCAGATAATTGATTAATCTTTCCATTGAACTGGATCGTGCGAATATACCCAGGTATTTCTTGTATTGCTTTCCTTTCTTTTTTTCTTTTCTTTTTTCGCACGGCTTGCACTCACGACCCCACCCAGGGTGGCTATGCATGGGATTCTGTCATTTTTCCGCTCTGAGCCTCACTAACTTGATCCGCGCCTATGCACCGAATGTAACAGACACTTGACCCCGCCAGCCTATGCATGGACTGTAACCAAGACAGGGTCGAAACCTACTTCAATGGCACATTCAAGTGATGTGAAATAATGATTTCTGCTTTTTCTTCGTTACCACCGCAGATATAATCAGTGAATGGACTCTGCATATTCTTTCCTTCCAAGAAACGTCAAGTCGGATCCGCATCTTCCAGTTCACCCCTTGCTCAGGATTATTCTCAGTCGGTTACGTTAATTAACAAAGTAAGTAAGTAGAAAGAAATATTCGCGAAAATTCTCAAATTCTGACTATCTGTCGCAAGTACATGCCATCAGCAACAAGTGTCAACAGTAAAACTATGAACAAAAAAAATTGATCTGCTTCACTGTTTTTAGGTTTGAAATGCACGTAATTTCTCGACCTCACTATACCCTTCAGTTCTTCCCCTTAATAACGTAACAGATCATGTCTTTCTTTGCATAGTTCAATAAGTATACAACATAAATACACTGTGAAAAACCCCTCAGAAGGTCATCCTCACAGAAGGCTGCGGGCCCACAACTTTACCCCTCCGAGGTTAACAAAAACAGAATCCAATAAGTTGAAGCACCCAAAACATCATACCGACACAACATCACGACAAGTTAGAAGGACCCACTAACATTAACGACACGTCCCGACAAGTTAGAATGATCCATAAAACATTAGACAACTCACAGTCACAGAATTAAAAGGACCTATTAACATTAAGAACAACACATCACGATACGTTAGAAGGACCCATAAAATAAGACGACACATCAAGATAAGTTCGAAGGACCCATAACATTAGACAACACGTCACAAGTTAGAAGGACCCAGAAACATTCAGACGACACAGGAATCACGACAAGTTAGAAGACCCATAACATTAAACGACACGTCAATACAAGTTAGAAAGGACCCATAACATTAGACGACTACATCACTACACGTTTTAAAAGACCCATAACATTAGACGAACACATCACAAGTTTAAAAGACCCCACACATCAGACAACACATCACCGAGAAAGTTAGAAGACCAATAACATTAGACACAACACATCACGACAAGTTAGAAGGACCCATAAACATTATAGAATCTTAGTAGTAACCAGTACCATGTTACGGAAAAACTGGGAAAAGGTTAACAGTGACTGTGCCAATTTTTGTAAGCAGGGGAAAAACTAGAGGCAAACTTTATTATGTAAATGTGACTTTTCTTTTTGCATGGAGCTACAATCAATTTGAGGTAAAATGTGCTGCTTGTCACAGGCTTGTCATTTAGCATTCGAACTGATTCTCTTTGCATGGGAAGACAAAACAAAGACAAAAGATGATTTGTTTTAACCTTGTAATTTTTACCGGGAAAAATTTTCTATGTATAAAAAAATCAGGATGAACAAAAACAATATACTCATTGCAAACAAACGTGAAGCAATAGGATTAAGAGTATAAAATCGAAAAATATACTCACAATCTCCGCTATGAAATGTCTTGATTTTAAAAAAGAAATGGCAAATCAGTTACACAAAAGACAAATTGATAACAGCCAGTTCTGGGTCATAGATCGCGGTCAGTGATCCCCGTTCAGATCTTTTTTCTTTGTTTGAAAAGAGAAGTCGAAAAGGACAAGAAAAAATTATGTATTATACTAATTTGAAAACAAAAAAAATAAAAAGAAACCTGACATAAAAAGATGGTAACTTTAGGTCTGGCTTTGTATAAGAATAGAATGATCTTCAGTTTTTAAGTTTGAGGTTGTTTAAAGCTATACTAAAATCGTGTCAGAAAAACTTCTTTAGGGTGGCCAATACAAACTGAAATGACAATAAACATGGATTAAAGTAATATTCTTACAAAAATGAACGACAGGTTGTAGCTTAAGTCATGTTCAATTGAAATATTTAGGGTTAAAATTTAAAGGTACCTCAAGGTCGAACCCACGATGCATGAAGATCTGGGTCAGGACCTGTGGCGGTGAAATGGATGGAACACATCCCCATTCCGTCTAGTTTCTGTGCTTTCAGTTAGGTCACTACTTTTTTTTCGATCCTGTCGATATATTTTTTTTTCTTTTTCAGTTCTTTGCATTCTTCTTTTGCCCCATCGGCAAAGTCACTCTGCAGTCCGTTCATTACATATTTTGTTTCGTACCTTGTGGAATTGATATTGTCATGAATGTTCTTGTCCATGGGGCCGTTATCTTCTGGTGCAGGGAACCAGCAGTCCAACAGCTTCAGCCCTGATCGCTTGGATCGACAGTAGTGTTTTCCTTCCCTTTGTTCTGCTGCTGAGTCTTGCGGATTAAGCTGGTGTGATAATATTTGCTGGGGGCCGAGGTTTCTGTCCATGCCTCCCACTGAAGCAAGGAACCCGAACAGGAAACACAAGCACAACTGCCACTGCAGCACGGACTGACTGACAGTCAGCGACACGCATGGCTGGCTCTCAATCGCAGCACGTTTTCCAAGCAGCAGGTATAAAAAAAGTCCAGAAAAATGATGACCCCCACATAGCTCGGAAGTATACCGAGTCAATCAGATCCGTATCATACTGAAAAATTAATTGGTGAAACTTTACAGTAAGTAAAAGAAACAACAAAAAGTAGAACGACCGCTCTGAAATATGTAAGCGCGCCGGCTACGCGCGCGCGCGATGTGTTGTGTATGTGTGCATTCATGCGCGCGCGCGCGCACGCGCGCGCGCGTGTGTATATATATCTATAAGATTATATATATTATATATATATAATATATATATATGTGCTGTGTGTGGTGTGTGTGGGTGTGTCGTGTGTTGTGTGTGTGTGTTGCATCAAGAAGCGTTTTTTTTTTTTTTTTCTCTCCCTTGTTACCGCTTGGTAAACCACCGTCTTCACCGGCCCAAACGAACATGTTTTCACTGCTTCTTTCTACGTCGATTGTGCCTTCCTCGCCTTGTCTCGTTTACATTATAGAGGCATTTCATTTAATCATTTTTGCTATATTCTCAACCAAGATCCTATGTGGGTCCTTATTCTCATTTGTAACACAGTGTATATAAAATCTGCCCGACGATATCTCCAATCTACCATACAATGGTTGGGAATACACGCTTCAAGGCTTGCTATTCTTATGTTTGGTGTGCTTTACAATATCTTTAAATGTAGCGGTTTATGTCAGAAAATCAAGAGGAAAAAACAGGCCTAAAGGGAGAAAAGCACAGCACAGTGCTATATTTTTTTTTCATAAAAATGGTTTGAAGTCATAACCACAACCAAAAAATATACAGAGGTTACAAAACATAACAGAATGAGACCGTGATCAACCGTACGAGATATTTGAACACTCCGTACAACTCAGACACGCACCGTGTTAATGTTTCAACACAACAAATTACTTCAGAAAGCTATAAGATTAAGACTACTAAAACAAATGAATGATTCGTGGACATTTTCGGTTGCTAAAAGCTTGGAAAAATCCAGCAGTCAAGTTCAACTGAAGGTTCCACTGGTATTATATTCTAACTTATTGAAGTTCTTCGGAGGGGCGTGTTTTTGTCTGAGTTCGTAAGTCAGTGTAAAATCTTACCAATTGTGCGTTTTCTGAATTAACCACTGGAAAATCCTATCGTGTTTAAATTGAAGACGACTTTAATTAAGACTCGTGATTCAGTGTAATCAGGGCAAATATACCGAAAAGTTCCCAGTACTCTCCGAGCATGGCCGGCCACTGTCCAATGTCCTAATGGATAAAGATGTCCCAAAGCCACATGATTGAATTCATCCAAGTTCAGGAAAAATGGTCGTGTCTTTGTGTTTTTCTTGTTAACCGATCTGTGACCTTGGCAGCGCTGGAACTTCAAATGATTTATCTGCTACAGGTGCTGTTGGAGGTTTATTTAAGTATACACACACAACCAATCACAACGCGCGCTTGGCAGGCAGCGAAGGCGAGTACGGGTGCTGCACGCGTGACCCAGCTAGCGCACGCACACACGCACCGCTACGCACCACACGCACGCCCGCACGCACACACGCACACACACACACACACACACCAACAAACACACACACACACATACACACACCATTGATATGACTTAACATGTTGATGTAAACAGTCTTTTTCAAAACTCAGGGTTTGACATTTTAGAAGTCTCTTCTCTCTCTATCTCTTCTCTATCTCTCTCCTCTCTTCTCTCTCTCTTCTCGATTCATAGGTGTACCAGGTGTAATTTCCTTGACAGATTTCTGTGCCATGTTCAGGAAAGTGCACAATATAATTTCACAACAACCAAGATCGCATTTGAAATAGGTTCGTTTATTTCCAGAGCTGTGGTATAAAAACCACTTTGGTATGAACAGTCGTATTAGGACTCCTTCCCATCCGTACGTTACTTCTTAAACGACCGGTAGCATTTAAATTGCAAATTTCTGATAATTTTAAAAAGCACATCCTTCAATTTTTTTTTTTTACATCCTTCAAATGTTAATAAACGGTTTTAGGTGTATCAATCAATAGCATTAATGCGGTATTCTGTGAAGTGAACATACACTTGAATATTGGGTTCGGCATTGATTACATCTTGTGGTTCAGGTGCTTGATAATGATTGGAACCGTGTGTTGTTGTGCAGGTACATTCCCGACAGCATGGCCGGGGATGGAATCAACTCCATGGTGAACCTGAAATTAGAAAGCTGTTTTGTCACCCGACCAGACCCGCACCTAATCAGACATCCAGATCTGTGTACTGAGCACTAGCACCTTGGCCGCGTGAGATTCCACGCTCTCCGTCTGTGTTGGGTAAGTGTGGCTCCAGGCAAAATGTTCTTCGCTTGCCTACCAAGGACAGAGCACTCCCATTTCTTTTTTTTCCCTGAGGATTTGCTAAAGTGGTGGCAAACAATCCTTTGTCTTATGTAATGTTCGATGAAGTGGCTGTGATTTGAGGGTTTATTCGACTTTAACACTAGATGCCTCCTGTTCGATCTCTGTCTATGCCAAGACATTGAAACCTCATGTCTTGTTTTTGCCACGATGGCAGTGTGGCTGAGGCTGTTGCAAACGCCACCACCCTGTCCATTGTGATTGAAAATCCAGTGACGGAGCCATGAAGATGAGGGTCCGCGGTCCCTACAGCTCCGACAGGTATAGGACCAGGGAAGGTTAAAGTGAAACCGCGTTCTGCACGCAGTGTTTACGAACAGGTGCACTGACGTCTCGGATATGACCAGTAGCGGACTGTGGCAGAATCGGCCTGGGCACATTATACCTAATACCTAAAGGGAGCAGGGGAGGGGGGGGGGGGGGCGGCGTAGCAAACAAATATTAAACCATGTTTTTACCACGAGGGCGGTCCATGCATCGTAATAAGTGAATCATGTTTTGTGACTATCAATTAGCACTGTGTGAAGACGACAAGGCAAATGATAAAGATGTTTGGATCGGCATGGGAGGGGAGTTTTGGTCATGGAGAACAGGTAGGGTGTGGAAAGGGTGAATCCATTACAATACTAGTATGCCGTTTGCTGCAACAAAACAGTCAGCGATATTGTTCAATCTTCCTTGGATTTTTGACCATATGCGTTAGTTCGTGCAAACTGTATTTAGTTCTCGGTCAAGGAGAGCGGACTAACTAACTTATTTCAACCGGTGTAGCATTATGAACGAGGAGGTGACATGACAGACTGGAAGTCATCTTCGTCGTGTTAGCTTGATCCGTGACGATAGCACGTCACTACTGGGGTGGAGTTGTTTCAATCTATGAGGTAATTGTTTCCTGCACAATGTTTATGGCCGGAAGTGTATTTGTGACTGTGGAGAGAGATCGTGTAGAAAATCCCGTGTTAATAGACATGACCTATGGAACGAGATTCCTTGGCAATGTGCCTTGGTCCTGTTCTGTAGTACATGGATAGTATCAGTACGCTGCACGCTAAATAAATCCCACCTTAAGCTATATCTGCCTGGTCTACGGTGAAAATTCGGGGGGGGGGGGCGGGGGAGAGAAAAATGTGGGCGGAGCATGTCGTGTAGTTTTGCGAATTTAGCTTTGGGTCATACAAGTATTCGTTTCGCAGCCTCTTCAGTTTGATTATTAGGCTCCTCAGATATTCCGTACATACTGAAAGGAGTGCAGACTTGATGAGTCTTGGAAAGGCCGTTTTTTTCTTTCGATTCTAGTACTCTGAATTCACGTACTTCGCAACAAGTAAACACACCGTATAAACTTCTTATTTCGTCACGCTCACGGTGGAACACGCAAAGATATTAATGGCAAGAGGTTTAGTCTATACAACGGGAAGGCGCGATGCCCCCGTTCATACGCGTGACTCATCATGTTTTTGAATTCCCACTTACAAACGTACCAACGACACACGGGATCTTTCTTAGAACCAACAAGAAAACGAACATGTTTTTAGACACTCCAGCTTTTCAATCACCGCTAGCGTTGGCTGGGGGTGGCGCAACCACTCAATTCTTCATTGTTCAGGCTCGAGCGACGCGCACGTACAGTCAACCAGGAGGCACCTCCCTCGACGAGCGAGTAAAGTACTGAATCAGCCATTAGTCGTTCAGCTCTCTCTGCTCTACTCCGTCTGCGTCGTCGTGCTCTCCTCTCTCCCTTAACACAGCACACACGACCTCACGACCCCACGACACACACAACCCCACACATCCACACACGACATTTCCCGACAGTATGAGATGAGGAGAGAGAGAGAGGATAAGAGGACTGGAGCTTGGGAGTCGCGGAGGGGGACCCTGAGGCGACGGATGTCGACCTTTATCTTGAAAGCGGCACACACCCACAAGGACTTAGTAATTTGGTGTTTGCCAATATGTGACTTATCGTGTGCTAGTAGGCGATTCTTGCTGGCTGAGCAGATGTTATCTCTCTCAGTTTTCTGAGAGACTCTCAGGATACTTGCAATGAGATTGCTAGATAGGCGAATTTTCTCGAAGCAAATACCTTGCCAATGCCTGTACATACGAATGAGTAGCCTGGGCCAGCGACCCCATCGTCGTGCAGAGTCTCTCTCCTTTAAGGTCCTCACACCAAAAACTAGTGTGTTGCGCGTCTATCTGGTAACGGCCTAGTCCCCCTGAGGTCTGATATTCCATGGTAGGCGCTCAAACGAAAGGTCGTATGAGCAGCCCTTGGCCCCACAGCCTTACAGCCCTGCCCCGGCCACACCGTGGGCTTCACGCGAAGTGTTTCATCATTCTGGTTGTTTCAGTTGTTCTTCCCGCAAACCATCTCCTGGATGACCGTTGTGCATTTTGTTCTCCCGTGTTCTCGGCTAGAAATCTGCCAGACGGTAACCGACCCAATTAGACTCCCGACTGTGTGGTCCTGTCTCTATGAGCCCACGCGTTGTGTTTGGGACCGATAGAAAAAACCACACGCACCGGTTCGTGCAACAAACCATCTGTAGGGTTGTGAAGAAACCCGTTCTTCATTAGTGCCCTCCGGTGCCCGGGCTGGCCCGTCCTGTATGTCCCTTTCGACCAATACACTCCTCTTCCCAACCCACGACCCCCCCCGTTCCTCCTAGCCTTCACATCATTGAAGGGGGCCGGTGTCAGCGGTTGCCAATTCCAGGAACGGTACGCCGCGAACGTCGTGTCAATATAGTAACGGGTGCTCCCCGTTGCAGTGCGAGCATCCATGCCCACCAGGGGTCCCGGACTCTCCGTTCTACATTCACCTTCTTTCCGTAACGTATTACACGGGCGGCACGACCTCACTGACCCCCGCTCTACTCCGTCTTCGAACAGTCTTGACGAGTGGCACGCTGCGCTAGCCCATGGGGTGCTTCGATGCCCTCTCCCGGGAGCGTCACACAGTCATTGAGGGGTGGGGTTTGATTTTAGTTCATATCTTTTCTCCGTCGCCAACCAATGGCCTTCCCGCATTTCGAGTAGGTAATCACAGGACACCCGTCCCTTGCAATAGTCGTATTGCCGCGTAGACATCGGATCCCTCGGGACCATAGTCTTCGGTGTACGCCAGGTACGGGTCAGCCCGTCGATGCCTCACGCGGCCACTGTCCATCCTGTTGACTAAATTCGCAGTGTAAAGCTAATTGACCCCACGGGGTCGGGTAGCCCTGCCATTCAGCTCAGAGCCATAGTTTGCCGTCGTACGCCCCGCAATTGTATCCTGCCCTCTCTGGTCGTCCCGTCCTGTCTGCTCTCCTCTGTCTCCTCGCTTTTCTCTTCTTACTTTCTTTTGTTTTTTGAATCAGCCTTTTTTATGACCCACTATTTTTTCTTCTTCTTTGTTCTTTGTTTTTGCTGCCACTAGTTCGGCACACATTGGAGTAGTAGGTCGTAGTGTCAGTCCGTAGTAGTAGTCCGTCGTGCGTGTGAGAATCGTACCACTATACTAAGAAATTCAGTTCACGACACACCACCCGCCACCCCGCAACAGACAATCACACACTCGTTGTTGTATCTACCAGAGTGGACCTAGTTCTGGAGCTTCAAGGTTGGCTTGACTACAGGTCGGCTTTGTTAATCTAATGTTGGTGCTTGATGACGCTCATGATCTGCGGCTGTACCACAAGAGAGAGCATACACCAAGAAATATAAACCCCCACAAGGCCCAAACCGAACCAGAGCCCTATTCCATGGTCGGTTGTGTCGTTTACTTACGAGTTTTTTTGTCTCTCGTTTTGGTTTTGTTGGAGGGTGGGTGGTCGGGAGTTGGGGGGCTATCCCAGACATCCCGCAGTTGTACAGTTTGAGGGGTGGGGAGTGTGCGGGTTGGGGCGGTGTAGGGGACCTCCATTCTTTCACTTTTTCCCCGGACCGACCTACTCATAAAGCATGTATGGGTTTTTAACCAGAGGAATTAACGTGTGGTTTCGCGTTCCTACCCCTGTCATGCATGTGGGTTTATTATGTGTAATGTATGGGATGCACTTATTCGTTATTGGAGCAATGACCGCCCCTCTTGCCTTTTACTATCCCAGAATGTTTTGGGTGTGTGGTCGTGCAGCGCGGCTGCGAGCGCGGCGCGGCGCGCGTGGATGTGTGTGGTTTATGTGGTGTGTGGTGGTGTCCTGCGTGTGTGGTGTCCGTGTGGGGCGGTTGGGGGTTGTGTGTTGTCGCGTGTTGTTGTGTTTGTTTGTCGCAGCGAGCACTTTTTTTTTGTGTTTTTGGTGTATGTGTGTTGCGGGGTGACATGTACGGCGAGCAGTTGCGGGTGTTGAGTGTGAAATGTGTGTGTGCGGCGGAGCCCGCACGTCGTGTCCGTGCTTCTGTCGTGTGAAACTTTTCCTTCCTATTTTGTTTCTTTCTCCCCTCTTACCCTTTTCCCTCCCATATCACCCTCCGGTAAGGTCCTTTCTCCATTCACTCACTGGCTTCTTTTTCGATCTCACACCGCTTACGTTTCTTTTTATATTTCTTCTATTACTTTTCTTATTTTTGTATCTCCTTTTATATCATCACTCTCTTCCGCTATCCTCATCATTAGGTTTGCTTCACTTCTTCGTTTGCGTAAGGTCATGAGTTCTATAAGTCTGATAAATTGGTCATATGTAAGAGATGTCATAGAGTGTGGACAAGCTCGATTCTGTTACTCAGGTCGTCAGTCGATTTTACCCCCCTTATTCAAAACTGAGATTTACTCTAGTGTTATTGTATGGATAGTGTTAAGTATATGACTCAAGGATTTACTGTGGCCCATTTGCAGTGGGATTTCCGCGGCCGTAACAAATATAAGGGATTAGATGGCATGAAGAAGGAGGTATGAGCTCCGCAGTACCATACATATTTGTGTGACGTGCGTGCGGTTAGTAGCCGACACGGTTCATGTTGGCAAACACTGTGTGTGGTGTGTGTTGTTCGCTCGCCCTGGTGGGTTGTGTGTGTTAATTATGCAGCGCTCTGCGGTGTGTGTGTGTGTGCCCCCTGTGTGTGCGTGCCCCCGTAGCGTGATGGGCGGCCCGTGCGCCTGCCGTGGCGTGATGTTTGATGTGGGCGTGTGTGTGTGCTGTGGTGTGGGTGTGTGTGCTTTGGCGGAGGGTGTGTGTGTTGTGTATGTGTGTGTGTAGTGTGGGTGTGTGGTGGGTGTGTGTGTGTGTAACATTATTCCGAGTATCAAATCTTCAGTATTCATTTAAGTGTGCCCTTTTTCTATCTGATGTTCTTTTTTTTTGGCAGATACATGCTAGAGGAAGATGCTATATCTACAAAAAATCAAAGGTCACATCTCAGAGGAAATGCCGTGAAAGAGTGTCTGAAACATGGAGCTTACCTGGTCAGTTTGGAGACTGCTCAGGAGATAGAAGCGTTCACGGAATTCATGAAATATGACCATCATCGTGAACAATCTGGATCGGTTTGATGAAAGCTCGACACGGAACAGCAGGGACACACCTGAACACATGTAACAGCCCATACTATTTCACCTAAAAATATCTGTTCATGAATGAATTATTATGTATAACAGTCCATTCTATTTCACCTAAAAATATCTGTTCATAAATGAATTATTATGTACCTTTACTCTTGCAGACGAAAAATCAACCACCGATACAAGCATCGAGATGCCATAAGCACACTAGCGTGACACTCCTTTTCTTCCATTTACACACACTGACTGACTGACTGAAATCATTTACTGTCAGATTAACATATTGTTACACACACACACACACACACACACACACACACACACACACACACACACACACACACACATACACACACACACACACTAATGCCTGTATCCCTGCCGAGTTCATAAGTTATTTGTTTATTTCCGTTGTTTTCTCTGGAAGAGCCCTTTAGGGGAAATCAGATGATTCTATATGTCCACTATGTCATGCGAAACAAACAGTGGAACTTGCGCCGACTTAATGAAAAGCAGCGCCAACCCATGGAAGTTGCACATGGAGGCACAATCAAGTGCTCAAGGAGATCGCACATGTGCTTAGCACTGCTGGAGGAAGCACTACACCACCAGAAGCTTCAGCAACGAAATTCTACAAGTCAGGAGGCCACACACATGGTCTGGGACAGCATAGAAGCAGGGTTTACTGTATGGAGAGCAGATGAGTGGAAATACACAGTAGACCTCCCAGAATGAGAGAACCATCCAGAGATCACCAGGAAGAGTGGCATGAGACTGGATATTGTTCTCCACTCATGTTCATCAAAACAAATGATTCTAATCGAACTCATCGTGCCACACGAAAGCGGAATGGAGCACGCTCACATCCACAAGACTGAGAAATATGCCAGTGTGGCCAGCAGCTTGAGGGAATCCAACTTCCAGCCCCGAGTTCTCACTATAGAGTTTGGAGCAAAGGGATCTGTAAGCTTATCATCCTATGATCTCATGAAACAGCTTGGAATTCCAGGTAAGAAGAAGACCAGAACCCTGAAGGCAATGGCAGAGGCAGCTGAAAAGAGTTCCAGATGAATCTAGTCAAGGAGAACAAAAGTGGACTTCACAAAGCTTAAGTTTCCCGACTTAGAACAGGCGTCCATTTGCAGTGGTGGTAAGATATCCGTCTAAAATGGCACGCCTTGAGACGCTCAACCATCCAAAAGTTGCGGGTTCGACAGCGCCAGAAGAAGAAGGGCATCTGGGAGTCATGACCTGGATGCGGCCCTGCTCCCTTACAATTTAAGAAGTTCAAGGCCAAAATACTAGCATGAGGGTTTTTTTTTTCTCTGAATATCTTCTGCTGTTAAGCTCTATTTAGAGTTTCTTCCCACAGAGCATTGTAATTAATTACATTGAACGATTCGCGGCCAGGTATTGTTTTGTTGATTTTTTTTCAAAACGAGATATTGACTTTTTCTGTGTTATAGGCTGAACGCCTTGCTTAAGCATGTATCTCTAACAGATTATTGGCACCACTCCTGTGAGGGGGGAATGTGGTAATTAGTAGCATTGGGGTAATAACTGGTTTCCGATACGATGCTACTGGTTACACCTTGAAGTGCGGGGATCGGAGATGGTCGTGTTACAAAGATAACTATTTGTCTCTCTCTCTCTCTCTCTCTCTCTCTCTCTCTCTCTATATATATATATATATATATATATAATATATATATATATATATATACTTTTTTGTTAAGACGTAGATTTAAAAGTAAGCTTAAAATCTACAACGTTGTTTCTTGTATGCTTGTGCAATCATATATAAATATATATAATATAAAATATATATATATATATATATATATATACCTATATGTATATTTTATATAGTTAGATAGATACATGGAGATATAGATAGATATAGATAGATAGATATCAGTGTGTGTGTGTGTGTGTGTGTGTGTGTGTGTGTGTGTGTGTGTGTGTGTGTGTGTGTGATATCGTAAATTGTTGTTGTTGTTGCTGTTTTTTTTTTTTCTTTTTTCTGTTTTTTCTCTTTTGCTGTCCCAAGCTCTGCGCCACCTCAGAGGCAGTGCACCCATGCCGCTCATTCCGACACCCGGCCCACAGCCACAGCCCGGTCGGCCCCGCCACAGCCCCGGCACCGGCAATCCACAAGGAGCAGTCAATGTCGAGTCGTATATTGTATATGTTTTTTACTTCACACAAAGATTTTTTTCCCATTTATGTAAGAGATTTCTGAATCAACCCCCTCTTTTCCTCACTTGATAAGGCAGAGGGGTGTTGTTGTGTTGGCTTGGTGCTAGTAGGAAGGGAGGTATGTGGGTAATGTCAAGATATCGGTGTTGCCTCTCTCTTGTTTGACTTGCTCTGTTATTTCTGTAAAGGAGGGGCGGCGAGCTATGCCCTTTAGAATGTCGTCCATAGTATCTGAGTGCTGGTCCCGGGTTTATTTGTTTGTTCCGTCGGTGACGTGTTTTATTCCGAGGGCGTTGTCATCAATCAAGGTTTCTCATACAGCTCTCCCACACCTCCTCCTCCCCCCTCTCTGTTCCTTGTCAGGGGAGAAGCGTCGGTGTGTAAATTTTGTCCCAATTGTTGTACGGCGCACAACAGAAGGAGGGTGTGGTCGTCTCTCTGTTTTGTTAAGGGTTTATCAAAATATGTCATAAGCGTGTAACAAAGGCATGTGCTTGATTATCTCATCAGTTAGGCTACACAATACTGATATGCTACCCAACTGAATAGAAAACAAAGAGCAATCATAGGCTATCCGACGCTATCATTATTGACGTGATACCCCAGTGAAGTGAGAGACGAGGACTATTCGTTATTTGTCTTGCACGATACTAGCATGTAACCCCGGTAAGGTGGCAGGAGGGATGGGGCAGGGAATGACTGTGCCAAACAGCACTGACTTTTTAGACTTACCTCCAGGGGGAAATGCTGCCCTATGTGTTGGTGATACTTGATGGGTGTTTTGGCTAGGATTTCGTTGGTTCACTCTGCACTTAGGTCGTGCCCACTATTCTGTAGTTGATCAGGATAATCCTAGTCACCCCTTCATGGGCATAGTAACCTATGAAAGGAGCCCTATGTGTTCCCGCCAAACCCTTCGCATTGGGGCGGCCTTCCCTTTGTATTAGAGAAGGGGGCTTTTTTTTTTTCGTAAATTACGGTGTTCTGATACAGTGGCTTTTTAAGGAAATTGGTGAAAACGCCTCTGTACCAGAACACCTTAATTACGAAAAAAAGCCAGTCGGAATCTCTTTGCTGCAAATATTTCAAAGGAACTCCACGAAAATAAAATTGTTAAAGTCCAGACCCAGAAGAATCTAACACACACTTTGATCAAGTGTACTTTTACCTGTATTCCTGTGTCTTCCAGTAAACTTAACTACCAAAAACATCTTGGCATAATTCTGACTGCCAACAAATATAAACAAAGAACGAAAACTGGCTTGGTGTCGGGGGTTGCAAATGCCTTTAGCTCCTATTACCGTGATTTTGTTTGAAGTCTTTAATGGGATCAAACGGCCATAAAAGGCTGCGAGCAAAATCACAGTACATTTTAAATCCAGCAATCGAGAATTTTGGAAATCTCTTAGCTCCAGATTGACCTCCAAACCTTCAAAGAAAAAGCTTGGAAAACAATTCTGAAAATAAAACGGAAAACATCAGTCCTTCAATCCAGCACCTCAAACCTGCAGACGCTCTGGTGTGTGAACAATAGGGCAGTGCCAGTTTATTGGCCTTCACCATTGAAAGCAACTCCTTTCATCAAAAAGATCTGCCGCCTTTTTAAACATAAACTTGAAAAAAAAGACTCCCTGAGACTTACTTCAACAATACTGAAGAGAATACAGTCTACCGTGTTCTATCAACGAACTCGAGTCTGCTCTTCAAACTTGTATTGACTCTGTTCCCGGTCTGGATTAAATTCACTATAAACTTCTAAGACATCTTCCGGAAAGTTGTCTCCAAAACAAAATAAATCATGTTTATGTCTAGATTACTGGCTTCTTTCCTCCTTGTTTGCCAGAACACTAAAACAAATCCTGTTCGTAGACCCGGCAAAGATCTGTCGAATTCCACCAGCTACAGATGTACACTCTAGCCTGTTGCCTCTGCAAGGATATGGAGAGATGTTCTACTGTCGACTGATGTGGAAGCTGGAGTTCGATGGCCTTATGGCCAAAGAACAATGTGGTTTCCGGAAATTCCATTCGATTGTGGACCATCTTGTCTATCTTGAAACTACAATTAGAAATGCTTTTGTCAACAGGCAGCATGTCATGATCATCATTTTTGACCTGGAGAAGGCCTACGACACCACCTGGAAGCTGGGAATCCCCTCAGACCTTCCTGATTATCACCATCTTCCCTGTTTCATCAAGAATCTCACAGCAGACGCAGTTTCAAATCCGCCTCGACACCACTCTTACACATATCCATGAGCAGCTGCTGGGTGTTCCTCAGGAGAGTATCTTTAACCCTGTTTTCTTTTGCATTAAAATCAACGCTATAGTTTAAAAAAGTGAACCAAGGCTCTGCACCTTCCTCTCTTTGTGATGATTTCACTCTCTACGATATCGGGGCCTCTTGCACTGGAGTTCAATGCTAACTCCAACTGTGCGTAAATAGGGTCCAGCGCTGGGCAAAGGAACCTTGTTTCACGTTTTCTTCAACTAAAACTCAAGCTATTCGTTTTCATAGTTTCTGTCAATACTTTCCTGATCCCGAGGTCCGTCTGGACAAGTCCACGATTCCAACACTTAATGAAGCCAAAAATTCTAGTGGTTTGTTGTTTTTTGTTTTCTTTATTAAAAAATAACATTTCAAAAGCCGTACTTATCATCTGAAAACATCTGCCAGAAATTGACGAACATTCCTCGAGTAATGGCATATACAGATTGGGAAGCAGATCAAAAAAAAAAAAAATCCTCCATCTCTACAGAGCTGTCATACTCTCAAAGTTCGGTTATGGCTGTGTTGTCTGTGGTTCTGTCAGACCCTCTTACTTGAAAACCTTGGATCCAATTCAAGCTTTTCATCTTTGTGTGTTTTTCGTATCACTCCTGTTTACAGTTTGTATGCTGAGTATGGGAATCATCTTTCTCCATCTGCAGGTTAAAACTTTTGTTAATTACTGTTTAAACATGTTTCTTTACAGAATCCCCAAACCTGGCTTACCACTGCATCTTTTAACTTAAGTTTCAGAAGATATTTGAAGACCATTCAACCACTATTCCACCTTCGGCAATGTGCATCCTTCCACACCTCAACAATGCTGATATAGATCTGGCAGTTATTTTTCATGTTTCCAAATGTCCAGACACTCTACCATGGACTTTCCATAAGCAGCACATCCGTTTTTATTTGGTCTTTTAACGTGAAGACCCCACCGGTTTGGGTCTACAAAACCTATTTCGCCAAACTCTGTTTTAAATTCCCTTCCTGTCCATAACATTTTCATGGACGGTTCTAAGTCTGCGGAAGGAGTTGTTAGCACAGCCTGTTGTTCCTCAGGAAATGTCTAAAAACCTTTGCTCTGCCAGCTCGTCTCCACTGGTGAACTTTAAGCTCTGTTAATAACTTTACAAATGGTCTCTCAATGCAAATAAAAAGATTTTCTTATTCTGGTTCTGACTCGCTTTCGGCTCTGGGGGCCTTGACTGGTCACAACATCAACCATCCTGTACTTATATACTTTTTTACAACTTAATGTTTCCCTGATCTCTGCTGGATTCAAAATTGTTCTTACTTGGGTTCCTGGTCAGGTTGGCATCCGTTGCAATGAATTGGCTGGCCAGGTAGCCGAGGACGCCGCGGTAAAAAGCTTTCCAATCTGCCTGTCCCTCTCACAGAGATCTGAAACCCGAAGTTCAGAAATGAAAGGGTAACGATCTAAGCAGACGGATAACAAACTGCTCCAAATCTATCAGACTTGAATTTTTGTTTACCATCCGGAACTGGTGGCTGCAAGAAGAGACGTCCTCTGATGACTTCAGGCAGGCCCCAGTATTTATACTCATTTTTCTCTTTTAAAGGATGAAGAAGTTCCTTGGTGTATACCCATGCGATGACTGTGAGGCATATTCTTCTGGAATGCTGGGACGTGCATGATGTTCGCTGGAAGCCTTTCACAGCAGAATCAATAAAGACCTTGTTGAGAGACATTCCACCAGGTGCGATTTTTAATTTGTTAAGAAGTTAAACATTTTTCATTTAATCGGAAACTGAATGGAGAAGAGTTATGTTTTTAAAATTGGTTTTTTTATCAATTTTGAACTGATTTTCTTCTTCATTCAACGCCTTCTTTCTTGCGCTGAACACAGAAGCGATCAAAGCTAAGTGCATTTTCGTTATTTGTTTCTTGTTTGTTGCACCTGAAGAAGACCTAAGAGGTTGAAACGCGTTGTGGTTTGTCTTGTGACTCGTTTGTCCACGTTTCTCTGGGCGGTTCGCTGACATTTATTTAAGATTTGTTTAGATTTCCGCCTGCAGTCGTTTCACTTTTGCAACTAGATCTGATTTTGGTTTGTTTTCGACAATTATACTGGCATATTTTTACGTGGTGACAGCCCTGATTTAGCCCTATGCAGTCAGTTAGGCTACAAGCAATATGATGTGACTTTACTTGACTGATCCGCCCCAACCGTGACTACGATTGTGTGGTGTATGATTCCACCAAACCTTTCTACATGAAAACTCTAGTTCCCATCCACCATCAAGGCCTCCGACTCTGTCTAGGTGCATTCCGCACCACCCCTGTTTAAAGGCTGAGGTGGGAGAACCATTCCTCTCTAACCGTCAGCTGAAACATTCTTTGAAGTACCGTTCGGCTCTCTTTTTTTTATCCCCAAACCCGGCTTATGACTGTGTCTTTGATCTGGAGTTTCTGAAGAAAACTTGAAGGCAATCCCAGTTCCATACCATACTTGGAATTCGCATTTTTCCCATTTGTACAGTGCAGACCTTGGAGTCATGTGTAATTCGTGCAAGTTTCCTGATGACCCACCATGGACTTTCCTCCACCCGGAAATACGGTTTTAATTTGGCCTCGTATTGCAAAGACACTACCAGTTCGTTGGTCTGTAAGTCTTTTCTTTGGATGAACTCTGCTCCAAAGTTCCATCTTTCAGAAGAATTTTTTACCGATGGATCCAAAACTAAGAGGGGATACCCTCTGCTGCGTATTGCACAACCTCTTCCAAACATGTTCCAAACATTTTCCCACTGACAGCTTTATCTACATTGCTGAGCTGACAGTCTTGGTCATGGCACTTAAAATTGTCTAAATCAAAACATAGCGATTTCCTTATTCTATTGGACCTCCTTTCTGCTTTGGAGGCCATTGCTGGTCCTAACCTTAAGCACCCCCAACTCATGAAATTGTTTGAACTAGAATACCTATCTGAAATGTGATTGATACAATGTAATTTTTGCTTGGTTTCGTGGTCATATGGGCATTCGAGACAATGAGGTGGTTGATCAACTTTTTTTTTTTTTTTTTTTGCTGTCCCAACCTCTGCTCCACCTCAGAGGCGCACCCACCCCGCTCATTCCGACACCCCGTCCACAGCCCCGCACCGGCAATCCACAGGGAGCAGTCAATGTCAAGTCGTCAAGAGGCAACCCACCGGAGGAGACACTGCACTGCTGCCGAGTCACTTCGTGGTGTTCAGTGGCGCCTGTTCTGATCTAACATACGCAGGACACCACCTACTAAGCCCCCTACTGACGACAATAATTGCTTAGTCGCGGAGCCGGCGTGAGTGAGCTCTCCCTCCGGAGGGCGCCACCACGTCCGTCCAACGACAACCCCCATGGACTCGCCGATACCGGTGACCCCGACGGGAACCAAACCAAGGCCACAGACGTGGAGAGGACATCGAAACTGAGGTCACCATGAGAGCAGGGCATGAAGGGCCACAGAATTTGAGACTTTTTTTTTTTAATGCTGATCGATGAGAATGAGGATGATTAAGATGATGCTACGGATTTCCATTTCGGTCTGAGACTACATGACAGGGCTGTACTCTACGCTTCCTTTCATAATATATCGGTCGGGGTAGGAAAAACCCACATGACTCTGATGGGATTCGAACCCACGACCTCCCAGCCGGGAGTCCGCGACGCTAACCACTTTCGTTACGGCGGCTGGTGACCAGTATAGAACTGCTCAAATGGAAGAAAACGATGTAAAGAAATCAGTGGCAAAAAGTGAGTCCTAAACAATCAAAATACAGAGAGTTGTTGTTGCTGTTGTTGTTGTTGTTGTCTCTGTGACAACAAAGCAACATGAAGGAAGTGGAGCCCCTTAACAGACCAAAAGAGGCGTAGTGTGTTTGTTGAAGGAGAGGGGATGGATGGCGGGTAATGTGAGGATTGGGAAGTTAGTGGACCTGTGTGTGTGTGTGTATGTGTGTGTGTGTGTGTGTGTGGACAATGACGATAGAAGAAAACAGGGAGATTGGAAAATAGCGGGAATGTCGTGTGTGTGTGTGTGTGTGTGTGTGTGCGCGCGCGCGCGCGCGCGCGCGCGTGTGTGTGTGTGTGTGTGTGTGTGTGTGTCCATACTTGTGGAGACAATACCAGTACTAAAGTTAACGTGGACACACACACACACACACACACACACACACACACACACACACACACACACACACACACACACACACGAACGCACGCACTTAGCAAGGTCGTCACTCCTATACACTTTGCACACTTATTTCATCAGCCCCTTCAGGCCGTGTAGACCCCCCAGCCCCACTCCCCACTCCTCCCCCCACCCCCCCCCACCCCCACCCTCCCTCTCCCCTCTTGACTGGTTCTCTGTCTGTCCCCAGAGCAGCGCCCCTAAATACCCTTCACCGGAGTCGTGTCAGTGTCACCACATGTCGTTGTGACCCCGTGTCGTTGTGGCCACATGTCGTTGTGTGACCCCGTGTCGTTGTGGCCACATGTCGTTGTGACCCCGTGTCGTTGTGGCCACATGTCGTTGTGACCCCGTGTCGTTGTGACCACATGTCGTTGTGACCACGTGTCGTTGTGGCCACATGTCGTTGTGACCCCGTGTCGTTGTGGCCACATGTCGTTGTGACCACGTGTCGTTGTGGCCACATGTCGTTGTGACCCCGTGTCGTTGTGACCACATGTCGTTGTGACCACGTGTCGTTGTGACCACATGTCGTTGTGACCACGTGTCGTTGTGACCACATGTCGTTGTGACCCCGTGTCGTTGTGACCACGTGTCGTGATCACATGTCGTTGTGACCACGTGTCGTTGTGACCACGTGTCGTTGTGACCACGTGTGTCGTTGTGACCAAGTGTTTGTTGTGACCACATGTTGTTGTGACCACGTGTCGTGATCACATGTCGTTGTGACCAAGTGTCGTTGTGACCAAGTGTCGTTGTGACCACATGTGACCAAGTCTCGTTGTGACCACATGTCGTTGTGACCACATGTCGTTGTGACCACATGTTGTGACCACGTGTCGTTGTGACCACCAAGTGTCGTTGTGACCACATGTCGTTGTGACCAAGTGTCGTTGTGACCACATGTCGTTGTGACCAAGTGTCGTTGTGACCACATGCCGTTGTGACCACATGTCGTTGTGACCAAGTGTCGTTGTGACCACATGTCGTTATGACCAAGTGTCGTTGTGACCACATGTCGTTGTGACCACATGTCGTTGTGACCACGTGTCGTTGTCACCAAGTGTCGTTGTGACCACATGTCGTTGTGACCAAGTGTCGTTGTGACCAAGTGTCGTTGTGACCACATGTCGTTGTGACCAAGTGTCGTTGTGACCACATGTCGTTGTGACCACGTGTCGTTGTGACCAAGTGTCGTTGTGACCACGTGTCGTTGTGACCAAGTGTCGTTGTGACCACACGTGTGTGACCACATGTTGTGATCAAGTCTCATTGTGTCCACATGTTGTGACCACATGTCGTTGTGACCACATGTCGTTGTGACCACGTGTCGTTGTGACCAAGTGTCGTTGTGACCACATGTCGTTGTGACCAAGTGTCGTTGTGACCACATGTGTCGTTGTGACCACATGTCGTTGTGACCAAGTGTCGTTGTGACCACATGTTGTGACCACATGTCGTTGTGACCAAGTGTCGTTGTGACCACATCTCGTTTTGACCAAGTGTCGTTGTGACCACATGTCGTTGTGACCAAGTGTCGTTGTGACCACATGTCGTTGTGACCAAGTGTCGTTGTGACAAAATGTCGTTGTGACCATATGTTGTTGTGACTACATGTTGTTTGACCAAGTGTCGTTGTAACCACATCTTGTTGTGACCGCATGTTTTTGTCGTTGTGACCACGAGTCGTTGTGACCACGTGTCGTTGTGACCACATGTCGTTGTGACCATATGTGTGTTGTGACCACATGTTGTTTGACCAAGTGTCGTTGTAACCACATCTTGTTGTGACCTTTGTTTTTGTCGTTGTGACCACATGCCGTTGTGACCTCATGTCGTTGTGACCTCATGTCGTTGTGACCACGTGTCGTTGTGACCTCGTGTCGTTGTGACCACGTGTCGTTGTGACCTCGTGTCGTTGTGACCACGTGTCGTTGTGACCTCGTGTCGTTGTGACCACGTGTGTTGTGACCACGTGTCGTTGTGACCCCGTGTGTCGTTGTGACCACGTGTCGTTGTGACCACGTGTCGTTGTGACCACGTGTGTCGTTGTGACCACGTGTCGTTGTGTCACCTCATGTCGTTGTGACCACATGTCGTTGTGACCTCATGTCGTTGTGACCACGTGTCGTTGTGACCTCATATCGTTGTGACCACATGTCGTTGTGACATGTCGTTGTCGTTCGTTGTGACCTCATGTCGTTGTGATCTCATGTCGTTGTGACCTCATGTCGTTGTGACCACGTGTCGTTGTGACCTCATGTCGTTGTGACCACGTGTCGTTGTGACCACGTGTCGTTGTGACCACGTGTCGTTGTGACCCCTCTATCGATGTGACCACGTGTCGTTGTGACCACGTGTTGTTGTGACCACATGTCGTTGTGACCAGTGTGTCGTTGTGTCGTCGTTGTGACCACGTGTCGTTGTGACCACGTGTCGTTGTGACCACGTGTCGTTGTGACCACGTGTCGTTGTGACCACGTGTCGTTGTGACCACGTGTCGTTGTGACCACGTGTTGATGTGACCACGTGACGTTGTGACCACGTGTTGTTGTGACCACATGTAGTTGTGACCCATGTCGTTGTGACCTCATGTCGTTGTGTCCACGTGTTGATGTGACCACGTGTCGTTGTGATCACGTGTCGTTGTGATCACATGTCGTTGTGACCTCATGTCGTCGTTGTGACCACATGTCGTTGTGACCCGTGTGATGTCCTTGTGACCACGTGTTGTGTGACCACGTGTTGTTGTGACCACATGTCGTTGTGACCACGTGTCGTTGTGACCACGTGTTGATGTGACCACGTGTCGTTGTGAACACGTGTCGTTGTGACCTCATGCCGTTGTGACCACGTGTCGTTGTGACCACGTGTCGTTGTGACCACGTGTCGTTGTGACCACGTGTCGTTGTGACCACATGTCGTTGTGACCACGTGTCGTTGTGACCACGTGTTGATGTGACCACGTGTCGTGTGACCACATGTCGTTGTGACTCACGTTGTCGTTGTGACACGTGTTGATGTGACCGTTGTGACCACGTGTCGTTTGTGACCTCATGTCGTTGTGACCACGTGTCGTTGTGACCACGTGTCGTTGTGTGACCACGTGTCGTTGTGACCACGTGTCGTTGTGACCACGTGTCGTTGTGAC
>JADBJO010025403.1:0-2500 GCA_016801955.1 Conus betulinus
TTTTGATTCAATAATCCATTCTGTTTCCTTACTTACTCTTCTGTTTTACTTCTTTGGAAGAAAAGCGAGGGGGAAATTGTAGCCTGGAATCTTAAGAACTATTCAACAACACAGTCGCAAAAATATAATAGCCCATAGACATCTATAAACGGAACCACTGCACTACACCATCCACAGTGCCATAACGTTGCGACATATAGCTGAGACGTGACAGTGTGTGTGTGTGTGTGTGTGTGTGTGTGTGTGTGTGTGTGGTGTGTGTGTGCGGATGCGGGAAACGCAGGAGGAGGCGGAAGTGTGGTGTGTGTGTGTGTGTGTGTGTGTGTGTGTGTGTGTGTGTGTGTGTGTGTGCGCGTGCATGTGTGTGTGGCGCAAGTAGGCGAGCTTGAGCGCGCGCGCATATATATATATATATATATATATATTATATAATATATATATATATATATATATATATATTATACGCGCGCGCGGCGCGCGCGCGCGTCTGTGTGTGTGTGTGTGTGTGTGTGTGTGTGTGGTGTGCGTTGCGCGCGCGCGCGCGTGTGTATGTGTGTATGTATGTGCGTGTGTGTGTGTGTGTGTGTGGCGCGCGTGCGTGCGTGCGTGCGTGTGCGTGTGTGTGTGTGTGTGTGTGTGTGTGTGTATGTTGTGTGTGTGTGCGCGCGCGCGCGCGTGCGCACGCGCTTGTGGACAGCGATTCTCGGAAATTTACTTTGCCGATTCCAGTACAAGATTAGCAGTCGGTTCTGTCCTTGGTTTAAGGACTGAACACCATTCATTAATCAAATAAAGAAATAAAGATTGACAGATAACAAATAGAGGAGTAAAAGAAAATCAGTTGATCAACCAGACAGGCGAGCAGTTTAATAATCCGTTACTTGGATACTCATTCATTCACCTGTTAATGTAATATAAAGTCTGTCCGTAGTTGCTTTCACAGCAGCTTCAAACAGTTCATGTTGTCCTCACTGGTGAACAAGTCAAACGATGGCACTTCACTTATGAGCAGCCACCTGTAATTTTTCTGTTCCCGTGTACGCAGGCCGATACTCCCTGTATAGACATGCAAGGATTAATCCTATCTACCCAACAGAGGGAGTGGAGTTTTGTGTGTATGACCGTTTTTTTTTTTTTTTTATCCCGCCAGCAAGGGAGCTATACTCCACCTTTGGGGAAGGTGCATGCTATTTGTAACATGTCATCCATACCAACGGCCAAACTGGCCTTCTCTTCCGAAAGTTGGTGACGGGATTTTAACGTGTGTGCAAGCTGTTACGCCTGCGTTCACACACAGAACCTCTGTTCATAGTCTCATTCAAAGGACTGCATGGGAAATGGAGTCAGGACCAATGTTAACTCCAAGGGAAAAATCCCCCTGTACAGAAATGGCCCCATGGAGATTCGAACCCGCAACTCCAGGAACACCTAGATAGTGTAGGCCATGGTTTGGTTATTGTGATTTGTTGTTGTTGTTGTTGTTGTGATTGTTTGCCTATAAAGATGAAATGAAATGGGCCATTTTTTGAGTTTTGGGTAGACAGTGAGTGGGGTTAACTGAGAGTGAATACGGTCCCTGGGTATAGGAAAAAAGAGAGTGGAACTCAGGGGTGTTCACCTGCTGAGGCGACTGGATGAGAAATCGTCATTCATTGCTGCACTGGTCGAGCTGTCAAGAAAGAAGACAAATGTAAGAAGCAAATGTATGTACATGTAACTAGGCTTGACCTAGAGAGGGGTTAAGCCCCAAGTTGAATATGTAGGCTGCGGTATTGGGCTGGAGGCCAGACCCAAGTACACTTAGGGTAAGTGGATATGTGGATCCAGTTTTGATTAATTGTATAATTCGGCATTCTTTTGTTTTGAGATCGATATTGAAACCCCCTGATCCACATATCTGGTAGGTAGGTTGTCGTTCGAGAATTCGATGAGAATCGGTGAGTACTTTTTTTTTTTTTTTTGTATCATTTCATTTATAAGTCGTCTGTATTACAGGACCGTATATTGTGGGATTTTTGGAGTCCTGAAACAAGTCTGAGAGCAGCCAGTCGCCCAGTTCAGGGAAACATTGACGGGGTGTCCAATGGACCAGTAGCCTGGGAAGATCTTATTACCCCCGAATCGGGGCGTATCTATTGTTTACCCCGCTATGTATGAGGATCTTTATTTGGTATCCCGCTGCGCCGGGAAGGAATTCCAAGTGGAATTCGGTGTATCTGAGAGTTAGAAGAAAAAAATATATGATTTTGAATCTTTGGGATCTGAGTCCCCATATGTACCGACCCATGTCATGAATTTATGGAAATGACAATAGTGTGTAAAAAAAAAATGGAATTAAAAAGAATATGTATGGGTCATAGTGAAGGGCAATCTTGATGATGTGACTTAATGCACTTTGAAGAGAAAAATAAAAAGAAAAAAAACCCCGCTGAGGTTGTTGACCAGGGGGGAGACATTTTCGTAAAATCTTTATATAGTGATATTTGTGTGATTGGAGTCA
>JADBJO010025403.1:7500-10000 GCA_016801955.1 Conus betulinus
AACCATCCTGACAACAGCATCAGCACAGTGCCTTACAGCAATACCGACCCAACAAGCAAAAGACTCCTGTTCTTCAAGCGAATGGGCTCGGTATATTTTCCAAACAACTTCAGCTGACTGAGCCTTCAACACTCACTTGATGTTCCGAGGTCCTAGTGGATAAATTTGTCTCCCTTTGGCTATCAGGAAGGTTCGAACTCGGGAAGGGTCCTCACCGCCTTAGATGCCAACCATCACCTGACGAAATAGTTATCTGACAACCTCCTCCTCCTCCCCACAGTGTGAACATCTGTGCTGAGTGAGGGTACTACTGGTTTTAGGCCACTAACCTATTTCTCCATGTTATGGAGTGGTGCGGTGCTGAGCGTATTACTGTCCGACTCTCACTCTCAAAAGTTTGAATGCGCGAAAACGATTATTCCCTGCACACACACCCACACCACACGAAAAGGGACAGCCAGGCAACACACACGTGAAGTTTCTTTTCTTTTATATGCGGCCTGAACCATCAGATCATGAACACATATCAATATAAATCAGCACAAAATCAATACACGCCGCCACCAGCAAGCTTCGACCGTCGCTCTCAAAACTGACACATTAAACATTTCTTTTCTGGCACAGTTCTCTCTGGCACCGTCAGTGGTGTCCCAGCAGACACTGTCCACACAGCTGGCTGCAACGAGGCCAGGTCACAGGCTTCACGCGGCAAGCAGAGCCGCTCACGATTTGACGGTGAGATTAACGTCCTATCGGCCTGTGGCCCTTAAGGACAAGACCGCTCACGAGTACAGTTCGAAGTGGAGTCCCACAGGGCACACCACACAGCAGAAAATCACGTCAGAGTAAGGACCTGGCGGTCAGCCTCCATGTCGTCTTGAGGGAGAATCCTGAGGCCTTTACTACACAAAGACACTACTGACCTGGCGGTCAGCCTCTCCACGTCGTCTTGACGGAGAATCCTGAGGCCCTTTACTACACAGGCCACTACTGACCTGGCGGTCAGCCTCTCCACGTCGTCTTGACGGAGAATCCTGAGGCCCTTTACTACACAGTAGCCACTACTGACCTGCGGTCAGCCTCTCCCACGTCGTCTTGACGGAGAATCCTGAGGCCCTTTACTACACAATTCCACTACTGACCTGGCGGTCAGCCTCTCCACGTCGTCTTGACGGAGAATCCTGAGGCCCTTTACTACTACACAAGGCGGTCAGCCTCACCTGTCGTCTTGACGGAGAATCAGCCTTTACTACACAAGCCACTAAGGACCTGGCGGTCAGCCTCACCATGTCGTCTTGATGGAGAATCCAGAGGCCCTTTACTACACAAGGCCACTACTGACCTGGCGTCCAGCCTCACCATGTCGTCTTGACGGAGAATCCAGAGGCCCTTTACTACACAGGCCTCTACTGACGTGGCGGTCAGCCTCACCATGTCATCTTGATGGACTGGAGAATCCAGAGGCCCTTTACTACACAAGGCCTCTACTGACCTGGCGGTCAGCCTCACCATGTCGTCTTGATGGAGAATCCAGAGGCCCTTTACTACACAAGGCCTCTACTGAAGCCTCACCATATCGTCTTGATGGAGAATTCAGAGGCCCTTTACTACACAAGGCCACTACTGACCTGGCAGTCAGCCTCACCATGTCGTCTTGACGGAGACAGCGGCTGGAGTACGGGCTGTACCCCCACCTGATGGTAAACAGTCCAGGCCGGACTCAGTGCTCACCGATACCTGGGGAACTGATTAACTACATTGGCTACCTAGTCTACTACCTACATATTTATCGTCCTTTTTGTCACTAGCAGCCATTCTTCACATTATACATTTCACTGAATTTGGGGGAAAAATACCCATAATATAGTCAACTAAGTTTCAATACAATGGGTGCATTACAATAGAAAAATTCCTCAATTAGCACCATGAGTGATTACATTGAAGAAAAGATTTCCTCATGTCCCCTTTTCAAAGTACCAAGAATACAATTATTACAGATAAACGAAGATTTCCATTTTCCCCTTTTCATCAAGAAAAGAATGTTTTCATCTTTCTACATTACCACCACTAGACGTGTCCACAACAGGAATCCGAATACATTTTCCAATAATTTATACACAATAATTTTCATTTCTCACTTCCAGAGCAAACTGACACTCACATCATTAGAATACTTTAGGGGAAAGATAAAGAACGTTTAAAAAAAAACACTGATTCAATTTAATCACTTTACCCCCAATCACATATAAATCTACATAATTATTCTCTCTTCCATCTACTCCCTTCATTCTTCTCAGCCTCATCTCGACTCACACATTTACTAACACACACTTCCTACAGTCACCCAATGTCTCGTCAAGTCTTGTCAATCGCAAGCTTAATCAACGGAACAATTAAATATTCTAGGCCTTCACTAACTGGAAAATTAATGACTACCTGTAGGAAAAAACCAGCTCCATCAGTACTGACCCTAACTTCCATGTAACTAGCCCCACATACC
>JADBJO010025403.1:15000-23823 GCA_016801955.1 Conus betulinus
GGATGAGATTCGTAAAAGCTGACCTATTCGCCCAGCGATATGAGTGCACTAACAGGGACCAGCAAACAGTAAGTAATGAACAAAAAGGATAACTCTTGCTCCCATCATGAAATAAATATACGCCCTTAATTCAAAACAAACCTGCTTTCAACACCAAATCGCATAGCAGAAATGACAACACACTATACACTGAACAAACAAGGAGACAGGACAAGAAATTCAGGACACAAATATATCTGTAACCTTCATTAACCTGTGTATACTTTACAGTGAGTCAGGACACGAATATGTCTATAACCTTCATTAACCTGTGCATACTTTACAGTGAGTCGGGACACTAATATATCTATAACCTTCATTAACCTGTGCATACTTTAAAGTGAGTCAGGACACAAATCTATCTATAACCTTCATTAACCTGTGCGTACTTTACAGTGAGACTGCTGGATGCTGTGTGAAAAGCACCAACAAAAAAGATCCTTCCCCCAAAATCCAAGCTTGAAAAATGATACAGTGACCTTTATCTTATGGGCTGAGTCCATGATTGTTGTCGATGAACACTGAATACTGAAAGAAAGACATCCTCATAGTACAGGGTGATTGGAATGCCAAAATTTGGCCTGACACTTACAACGACTGCAACAGTAGGAAAATTTGGCTTGGGAGAAACAAACGAACGAGGCATCCGACTGCTAGAGTTTGCTAAAAGCCATCGCCTCACTGTAGCCAACACCCTTCACCCACACAAACTCTCATGGCATTCACCCAATGGGCAAGTGCATAACCAGATCGATTTCATTCTCGCACCACAACGCTTCAAGTCGAGCATTAACAAGGCACAGACAAGAATCTTCCCAGGTGCTGACATTGGAAGTGACCATGACCTTGTTCTGGCAATCTTTAAGCTCAAAACTCAAAGCGAAGCAAATATCAAAGAGCCCTTGCATCCGCTTTAACCTGGAGAAACTGAAAGACCCCAGAGATAGCCAGGTATTTAAAGCCCAGGTAGATGGAAAGTTTGCTGCACTGAACCTTCTAGAAGACATGGATACACTTATCAACAACGCCAACGAAGTGTACATGAATGCCAGCGAAGAGCTCCTTGGCAGGGAAAGAAGAAAAAGAAACCATAGATCACAGACGAAATCCTCGATCTGTGTAACATGAGACGTGATAAACTCTTTTCAGATGGTGAAGACGTCCTGGAAAGGTGGACAGAATATTTCACTGGCCTGTACAACTACCAGCTCCACCAGACAGCTCCATATTGGAAAATAACGCTGTCAGCTGAACGTGACAACCATTGCCCACCCATACTGAAAGAGGAGGTCAGAAACGCAATACAAAGCTTGAAAAGGGAAATCACCGGGTGTGGACAATATCCCAGCAGAATTGTTGTGGCAAGGTGGTGAGGCATATACCGCAGTCCTTCAAGCAGCATGCCAGAAAATACTTGATGAGAAGAGATGGCCAGACACAGTGGATGCAATCACCAGTGATTCCTCTGCCAAAGAAGGGCAACCTGAGACAATGCCAGAACTTTAGGACCATTAGTCTTATTAGTCACCCAAGCAAGATCATGCTGCAAATTCTCCTCAACAGACTGAAGTCAAGGGCCGAAGAAGCACTCACCGAAGAACAAGCTGGTTTCAGAAAGGCGAAAAACACCATTGAGCAAATATCAATTGCAGAATACTCATTGAGAAGCACCTTCAACACTAACGTGACTTGTTCCACAGTTTTATTGACTTCAAGAAAGCGTTTGACAGGGTTTGGCATGAGGAACTATGGCATGTGCTGAGATGATATGGAATCGACGAAGGCATCGTGAGCGTGATAGAGGCCCTATAAAAAACTCCAACAGTGCAGTGCTCCTCAACAATCAGCTAGGGCAGTTTTTCAGAACAACTGTCGGTGTCAGACAAGGCTGTATGCTCTCTCTCCTGTGTTGTTCAATTTATTCTTGGAAAGGATAATGCAGGAGGCATGGAAAACCATGAGATTTCTATCTCCATTAGTGGCAGATGAATATGCAACCTCCGGTTTGCTAATGATATAGATTTGATAGGGGGAACGAGTGAAGAACTGCAGAAACTTACCAACAGACTTGTTGATAGAGCAGGTGCTTACAGAATGAAGGTCAGCGTCAAGAAATCCAAAACCATGGTAAACAGTGAGAACATGGATCATGCCACTATTTTCATGAACGGAGAACAAGTGGAAGATGTCGGAAACTTCAAATATCTAGGAGCAACCCCGATAAAGGATGAAAGCCGCAAAGTAGAAATAAGAATTTGTATTGGCACAGCCACTGCAGCCATGACCAAACTGAACAGAGTGTGGAAAAGTAACATCTGATTCTCCATAAAATTCAAACTCTACAAAGGCCTGGTGTTCTCCATTGTACTGTATGGTTGCGAGGCATGGACACTGATGGCTGAAACTGAAAGGAAGATCCAGGCTTTGGAGAGCAAATGCCTGAGGAAGCTCCCTTAGATCTTCTGGATAGAGCACAGGACAATAAATATGTACGGAGCAGAATTGAGAACCTTGCTGGACCTCAGGAACCTCTCCTTTCAACTGTGAAGAGACGCAAGCTGATATGGTTTGGGCACAACACTCGACACACCAGTCTGTCCAAAACAATCATGCAAGGCACCATCGAGGGCAGGAGAAGAAGAGGAAGACAGCGGATGAAGTGGCATGAGAACATCAAAGAATGGACTGGACTCCATACACGTGAGCTGCTGCCAGTGGCTGCTGACAGAGACAGTTGGAGAGGGGAGGTTGCGTCTGCGGTCCTCAGATTTCCCCAACGACTACTTCTGTAGTTATGGGCCTGAGGTGAGGTGAAATCCTGAAAACACAGGAAACAATGTCTAAACTGTTGCTAATAGAATACTTAATACAATATAGACAAGTACATTTTTAACAGACATCCTGTTCAGGGATTCAATGAATGGACTTCATAACTGCACAATACAATAAATCCCTGCTCGCATTTGTCACAAACAAGACAGTGTGTGAAAAATAGGGGGTGAGCCACAGAGATCAGGTCAAAAGCAGCAAAAGTGGGGAGTGAATGCAAGGAGTGAATGCCCACAGAATTTGAGACTTCTTTTCTTTCATTCTGATCAAGGAGAATGAGGATGATGAAGATCATGCTTCACATTTCAAATCAGGCCTGAGGCTGCATGACAGGAATGTACACTTACTTTCATAATGTATCCTACATCAACCAGGCCTAAGAGACAGACACCTGTGGCATTGGTAAGAAACAATTAGTAACACGCTGAGATATGCATTCATTACAGAAAGAGAACTCTAAATAGTGATCCTAGCATTCCCAATTAACCAATAGGAAACTTAAGTCTGGGTAAGAGCTGGTCAAGACATAGAAATACCATAAACAGATGGCTCTCATGGGATTCAAACCTATGATCTTCATGCAAGAAATCCATGATGCAAACCACGTCTCCAGGCGGCTGTTACACTTGGAATTATCATCATAAGCTTAAAACACTCACACACACACGCACGCGCACGCGCACGTGTGCATGCACGCACACACAAAATGTTAGTCACAGCCACTCACTGTAACATCGCATATGTTGCTTGAAGACAAACGAAAACAAGATCCGCTGCCCCCTCCCCCTTTCATCCCCTCCCTCCCTTCCCTTTACTTCTCTCCTCTCCCCTCTTTCCACTGTGTCTCTGCCCTGACACACGCACGCCCCCTGTCCATCAAAGGTAGCCAGCAATTCACTATCCCATCACCTCTTGCTCTCTCTGGTCCCTCCTTTCCCCTCCGTTCGCCACATTGGACATCACACAACAGGTTAAACCACACCCCCTGTCAATCAAAGAGATCATGCAGTTCAACGCACTACCACCCTCCATGTCCCCCCCTCCCCTCTTACTCCCTCTCACCCCTACTCTCAGCTAAGACTATAATCACAGGTGTGCTGGGCCTCTTTCCCCCTCTTGTTGTCCCTCTCTCCCCCTCCGTTCTTTCCATGTGGACATCACACGACAAGTTAAACCACACCCCCTGTCAATCAAAGAGACCATGCAGTTTCAGCGCACTACCACCCTCCATATCCCCCCTTCCCCTCCTATTTCTTCTCAATCCTACCCTCAGCTCAGAATATAATCACAGGCGTGGTGGGCCTCTTCACTCTGCAACATCCGTCTGAGCTGACGCAGTCTGCACCCCTTGCTTTGTCTGGTGAAGTACAAGTCTGTTCAGTGTTAACCAACAGCTGTGTCACCAACCCAGACATTTCAACTCACTACGTGGCAGTTGCAGTTTTCAGTGTGTGGACAGGTATTTATCTGATTTGTCTTTGTTTTGGTTCCACTCTCCTATCACATTTTGTATTCTTCACCATTTTATGAATACTTCTGCTTAATGTGTTTTAAATGCATTTACTTGAGAGAGCCTTTTCTTCTGTGGTTTGTAGTACTTCAGTGAAACTCCATATGGTGCTTATAGGCTGTGGTTCAACTCCATCCGTTGTGAAAATGCTGACCAGATGGTGACTTTAGGAGTGTGATTATTCTCCTTTGTGACTCCATCACACACACACATACGATCACTGATGTGACAGATTCAACCAACACAGATTTAGTGCCACTGTGCTGTGCACAACCATCCTTGTTTCAGTCTTCCACACTGGCCACTTAAAGTTGCCCTGGTATTACTATTTGACCTGGCTTTCCATAATACAAGGAGGCACGTTGTAGTTGGATATGAAGACATGAAACGACCACTTCTGGTGAAAGATCAGAGTTTATAGAGTCAAACATGAGGTCCTTGACAAAGCAACATCATCTCTCTCTCTCTCTCTCTCTCTCTCTCTCTCTCTCTCTCTCTCTCTCTCTCTCTGTGTGTGTGTGTGTGTGTGTGTGTGTGTGTGTGTGTGTGTGTGTGAGTGCATTCGTGTGGGTAGTGGCAGATGTCAGCGATCTGATCACACACCCAGCAGAAAGTGAAAATTCTATTCATGTTCTCAAGTCTCTCATTCAACAAAGCATGCACCTACAGACACAAAATTTAATGCAAAATAAAGAGGAAGGTTTACACATTAAATCCATTATATTTGTGTTATTGCTTGTGAGGAGTGAATTAAGAAAACGCTGGTACAAAAAGAAGAAAGTTTTGTGTTCCTTGCACCCTGGCATACGATCCGTGCCGAAGTCCGAAAACAGTTGGTCAGCTCAATTGTGTCAGGCAGTTTTCCTATGCAACCTGCATGTTAAAAAAATAGTATCATTGTAAAGCTAAGATAGTGCTCCTTACAATGATATGCTGCAAGGCGCGAATATTTATCAATCGTTTGATGTTTTTTCAAGTTGAAAATTTTAAACTTGATTTACACTGACTTTCGTTTCTAAAACACCAGCATACATTGCACTCGTTTGAAAGCTCAAATTTTTTTTTTTCCAATGGTATACAAATGAGGCTTGTGCAAAACTGAGGGAATTTGTTTTCACACTGAAAAGCGAGACGTTCATTGGGTCACTTCAAAGAGTCAATCTCGCACAATGCCTGTCGCTGAGGCTGACAAGAGGACACTCAATATTGACAGAATATCCGCTTTTTTCTAGGCGAGTAATTCCATAGAACTTATAATTATGCATGTTGAGTACCAATTCTTCATATAAAAAAACAAAAATAGTAGTTCTAATCAGTATAAAGTGTTTAATTTCGTCGCCAATCATATCGACAATTCCCAGTCGGCAGTTTCGGCCATGACTGACTCAATGCTGGGGAGGTCTCTTGAGATGTTCTATTTAACAAAATCTAGTTTTGTTACCCCAAAATTGACACATAGATTGATTTTGCATGATTTCGTAATGGAACAAAACTTATAGTTTTTAAGTTTTGCAAATATAATATGCGCTTTTATATTTTAAAATGATGATATTTTCTTGGTGAACGAATTTACTCCAAGGGAAGTCACTCTAAAACGTCTGTTATTAGAAGATCGTCTGCTCAGAGATGGAGACTGTTACAATGCATAATTTTGACATATAAGATAGGTATAAGTGAAATGAACTGAAAAAAAAAAAAACCAACAGAACATGGTAAAAGCACACCTGAAAATTTTTTGAAGGAAATCTTAAATAAATGTTAGCGAACACAAAAAAAGGGGGGAAAAACCTAAAAACCATGGACAAACGAATCACAAGACAAAACATGACGCGTTTCGACCTCTTAGGTCTTCTTCAGGCAAGATACAAAAAAAAATTAGCACAATGAAAATGAATGAGCAATCACTTATCTTCAATCACTTCAGTGCAAGATAGGCGTTGAATGAAAACAAGGCTCTCAGAAGGAGATAATGTGTCAGTGATGATAGTAATAATGATAATTATGTTACTGATAGGAATACTAATGATGGTAATGATGATGGTCAGAAACATTGAAAAATAAATAAAGACAAGATTACTACCAGTTTTGGTGATGATATGGCAATAGCAGTTGTAGTATGGGAGAAAGGAAAGTGGGTTAGAAGATTCTTAAACAGTATGGTTGCTGTGGCAACAGCCTAGTGGCTATGGAGATGGTAATGTTAATGGTAGTGATAGTAATATCAATACTAACAATCGTATTAATGATGATAATGCTAACAATTATAGTGAAGGTAATGGTAATAATGCTATTGATAATAAAAGCATGATACAGAAACATATTTAAAGAAATATGTATATGAAGACAGACACACAGTAATCCCCAACTTAGAGAGCAGGAGCAAGGAGAGAGAGAGAGAGAGAGAGAGAGAGAGAGAGAGAGAGAGAGAGAACAAAAGATATAGAACAGGGGAAGTCACTCTGACTCTGTCTACAGGGAGGGGCCGAGGAAAGGCTCTTGCTTACGCAGACAAAACAAGTGGCTTACAGTTTGTCTCACTATTTTAATTTTGTCTCACTAAACAATTTCAGTTCAACAATCAACCACTGGTTTATTTAACCAGAACACAACAATGAATTTTGAGTCAAAAGATTTTCAAACCCAAAATTAACGTTAACATCAAACACTAAATAAATCATCAAAAGGAGTCCAGCCCAACATAAGCATCATCCCATCCCTGAGGTTCCGCAGGTATATTGAAACGGGTAGCAGAGTATTGATAGTTGCAGACTAGACCAGGGACAACTTTGGGTGCAGGGTAAATGAGGTAAATTGGGCAAGATTGGAGGGAGGCAAGGGTAAGGCAGAAAATAAAATTGTGACTGGAAAACGACGAAGTTGAAGAAAAGGGACGGCCCCTTGAATTAAAAAGACCACTCTGCCAACTTTGTTTTTTCTCTCTTTGTTTTTCCCTCTAGAGAGACAAAGTGTCTCCCTCTCTCTCCAGCCGGTCAAAATGTGCAGGAACTTGCTATGTCAAGGAACAAGAAATAGAATGTGGAACTTGTCAGGAAACAGGAAGCAGGTTGGGGAACTTGATTATCATTTCCCTAAATTAATTAATTTCAACCCCCCAAAATAATTACCTCTAGTAACTTTCACAACAAGATTTTTGTATACAAAGAATAGAAATATTAAACTAGAACCAAATCAAAATACATTATCTTCAATTCCAACCTTCGTTTTACCACTCAAGGGGGACAACTCTCCAAAGGAAACAACTTCTTAACAGAGACTAAAATTGTGGTTACTTCCCTTGAACTGTGCTTGTGTAGACCAGCCCTCTGTCATGCTGTCTACATATATAATACTAATAACAAAAAATAATACTGATAATAGAACAATGAATAAAATGAAAATAACAATTAATAATAGTAATGATAATAACGATACTGAAACTAATACTAAGGGGAAACCCCCCAAAAAAAAACCAAGGGGAGGAGGGGAGGGGAGGACAGGAAGAACAAGGAGGAGATGGAAGGGATAAATTGTGGGAAGAATGGAATCTAACAGGTATGTTAATAATTATGACATGTATATTAATAATTTTTGATAATGATTGTGAGTGTAACCATATTGTAATGATAGTGATGCTAAAAGAGGCTGGAAAAATGGTAAGCTGGAATGTCAGAAATATTGTAAAGAATCATAATTATATTAATGATAGTATTAGTAGTAAATATAACAATTGTAACAGCTATGAAGGTGTTTTTAAAAGAGTTTTTCCTGTATGGTGTGGACAGGGAGCCCCAATAAGCAGAGAAGCGGCAGGGTGTGTGGACAGGGAGCCACAATAAGCAGAGAAGGGGCAGGGTGTGTGGACAGGGAGCCCCAATAAGCAGAGAAGGGGCAGGGTTGTTTGGGGCAGGGTGTGCGGACAGGGAGCCCCAATAAGCAGAGAAGGGGCAGGGTGTGTGGACAGGGAGCCACAATAAGCAGAGAAGGGGCCAGGTGTGTGGACAGGGAGCCCCAATAAGCAGAGAAGGGGCAGGGTGTGTGGACAGGGAGCCCCAATAAGCAGAGAAGGGGCAGGTGTGTGGACAGGGAGCCCCAATAAGCAGAGAAGGGGCAGGGTGTGTGGACAGGGAGCCACATAAGCAGAGAAGGGGTAATGACACTGAGCTGGCAGGGAGGACGAAGTGGCAGAAATAAAATCTGCAGTCAGTGTTTTGTTTTGAGTGATTGCTTCTTCTTTCTTTATTTGCCTGTGGGATGGCTAATTAAACACCTGAGGTTGCCAAGTTTTCACCACAATGGAATCTGTTTCACAGTGAGTCCAGTAACCCTGCCATAGTTCCTCAAGGCAGGCAACCACTAACTTTGTAAAATGTTCCCAAAAAGCAAGGCTTCAGCTCAAAAGCTAGAGATAATATTGATACCCAGAATTGGTGACAGAACAATTCTAC
>JADBJO010025404.1:0-2500 GCA_016801955.1 Conus betulinus
ATTGCAGTGAAAGCAGGGACTCTGAGAGATTCCTTGCCTGTTTTTCCCGGTTGACTTGTGCTCAGTCTTTTGCATCTTCCACTGGAAAGCTCCATTATGAATCTCTCCCGATCTGCCCAAGCCTTCGCAGTGTTGGCCTCGAGGTTTATGTCAGTATCTGGTTCGTGATGTTCCTTGGTCTTCCTTTTAGCCTGGACGTGCCGCCAGACGTATATTACGTGTGTCCAGTCCTCTGGGGCATACCTTTAATCAAACTCTCTTGGCAGAGACAAAAATATACTGTCTCAGTCTTCTCCTCAGAGATGTCTTTATGTCCGGATAACGTTGTTTTGTCCTGTCCTATCTTCAGTGAATTCAGTGAATTTAGCTCTTGCTTCATTCAGGTTCATGCGCGTTGATTCCATCATCGAGGCCAGTTTTAGCTAAATGCTGGTTTGACTTGGTCACTCGTTTACTGCTTTTACCCAATTTTTTCTCCCAAAGTGGAAAAAAAATGTGCATTAATATTATAACTGACCACCCTGCGCAAAGTATACATGAAATGTTGTAGCACATCATTGCATATGATTGTGTGCAACACGTGAAATCATCACCGAACAGCAGAGCAATTAAATACTCCCATCCCTAAATATTAAATAAAATATGGATGGGATTTTCTGTCTCTCTCTGTCTCTGTCTCCGTCTGTCTGTCTGTTTTTTGTAAACCCCTCCTCCCCCTCCATCTCCCTCCCCCTCTCCCTCTCTCTGTCTCTCTTTCTGTCTGTCGCACGCACGCGCACGCATGCACGCACCACACACACACACAATCACCACACACACACACACACACACTACACACACACACACACACACACACACACACACACCACACACCCATACATATATATATATATATATATATATATATATATTATATATATATATATATATGTAAAACACACGCGCGCGAGCGTACGCGCTCATCCACATATTCACACGCATACGCACACTCATACGCACATACACACTCAAAGACACATCCCCCCCCCCCCCACACACACAGAATGACAGATGGACAGAGAAAACTGTTGAGCTACAGGCACATTCAGAATCGTGCAAAGAGGCAAAACAAAACAACAGAGAGAGAAGAGAGAGAGAGAGAGAGAGAGGAGAGAGAGAGAGAGAGAGAGAGAGAGAGAGAGAGAGAGAGAGGTAGATCAATGGGGGGTGGGGTGGGGGGGGGGGGAATGCTTCTGGAAGTGAGGGAGGCGGCTTTCCTCCTGTTTTCCTTTTCAATGTTGTAAACAATAATTTGTTTGTGACATTATACTCTTTACTTTAAACACACATACGCACGCACGCATACACACACACACACACACACACACACACACACACACACACACACACACACACACACACACTTCCTCTCTCTCTTTCTCTCTAATCTACCCAGCATTTTGTTGCTCAAATTGAGCTCCCTGTTATAGTAGATCTACAGATTAATTTCATGCCTAGTCTGAACCGTGTGGCTTTTGTCCTTTGGATAGCATGCAGTGTATAATGGTGGAGAAATCCAGAGCTATGGTCAGTTCACGTGGTGGACAACACTGAGTTTTTAAAGGTTGGGAGGACGAGATGTGTGGTCAGCATTTACTGTTGAAGGCATTTACTGTAGAAGGCATTGCTGCTGTAGAAGGCATTTACTGTGGAAGGCATTTACTGTAGAAAGGCGAGATGGGCGAGAAATGTGGTTGGCTCAGACGTGAGAAATCTCAGAATTTCCAAAGCTAGGAAAGACTGTGAGTGTGGAGCGCTCACCTGAAAAAAAAAAACATACACTTTGGTTTTAAAGTCTCCATCCAACATCGCAAGACAAGCCCTTGAATGGAACCCTCAGGGCGAAAGAAAAGTGGGAAGACCAAGACAGACATGGCGAAGGAGTACCGACGCAGAAGTGAAGGCCGCCGGAATGACGTGGGCCGAGCTGAAGAGGATCTCCCGAAACCGTGTCCGCTGGAAGAGTGTGATTGCGGCCCTATGTTTCCCAGGGAATTCAGAGGACTAAATCAAAGTAAAACAAGTTTAAAAGCGGCAGAGACGAGAAGGGTAATCCATTTATCTGATAGAAAACACTGAATTTTCAGAGGTGGGAAGGATGAGAAGTGAGGTGTGCTCACCTGATAGAAATCCCTGAGTTTTATAGAGAAGGGGAGGAGGACAGGTGTTGTTAACTCACCCAGTAGAAATCACTGAATCTGTAAAAAAAAAAAAAAAAAAAAGGGGGGGGGGGGGGGAGGAGGACCAGGTAATGTTAACTAACCTTGTAGAAATCATTGACTTGAAATAGATGGAGAGGACAAGAGATATTGGTAAGTCACCTTGTGAAAATCACTGAGCTAAAAGGAATGGGGTGGACGAGAGGTTTGGTTAGCTCACCAAGTAGAAGTCACTGAATTTGTATAGACGGGAGGGCGGGAGGTATATTGTTAAGTCACCTTGTAGAAATCTCCAAGTTTAT
>JADBJO010025404.1:7500-10000 GCA_016801955.1 Conus betulinus
AATAGTTAGCCTTTGGTTTTTCTTTCTTTCTTTCTTTCTTTCTTTCTTTCTTTTTTACAGACTAATTTATATCTTTCTTTCATGAAATGATTGCAATAATTTCGGTAGTATTTGCTTTTCTTTCTTTTTATTTCAGGAACAAATTTCTCTAATTTTTGACAGTATTTTTTTTTTTCTCGTAAAATAATGTCTACACACGTCAGTACTACCTCTCTTCGTATGCAAATGTGCTCTACGCATGTGTTTGTGTTATGCATACATGAATAGGGCTACAATCAACTCACGTTTATATGTATGAGGATGGGGGGGTGAGGATGGGGGGGGGGGGGGGGGGGGGGGGGGGGGAGGGGGGGGGGGTAAGGGAAGGGGGAGTATGGGTAATGCAGTAGCGTAAACATGAATGAAACGTGGCCACCAGATTTGTGTAGTCAGTGGAACTGCTCCCCCCCCTCCCTCCCTCCTCCTTTCAGCACCCTCTCTTCCCCCCCCGCACTGTTGCTTGTTTATATGCTTGGACGGTAACAGAGGGGTTGATAGGGGAGGGAGAGAGGGCGCACACGGGGAGGCCTAAGGTCGGGTGGAGAGGTGACCGATGGGCTCAGCATCATTGGGTTGGCACTGAGAGAAGTGGGGAAATCCACAACTCACAGTTCAAATGGCTGCGTAGGTGAAGAGGATGATGATGACGATGGTAATGATAATATTAATTATGGTGATAATAATAATAATGATAATAACAATAATAACAAAGGTAAATAATAATAATAATAATAATAATAATAAGAATAGTAATAATAATAATGATAATGATAACAATAATAATGATACTATTACCACTGCTACTATTACTACTACTACTACTGCTACTACTAGGAGGAAGAAGAAGAAGAAGAAGAAGAAGAAGAACAAGAACAAGAAGAACAAGAAGAAGAAGAACAACAACAACAATAACAACAACAAAAATGAATATAATAAGGATGATTTGTATAGTTTTCTCATGTGAGCTCATGGCGGTTTGCATCTTTTACGCCACCAACAAAACAAACAATTCTCAGCGATAATCAAGTCACCAACAGAGCACAGACAGAGGTACCCACACGCAATCCCTCCCCCCTCCCCGCCCTACCCCCTCTCCACCCGCACACCTACCAACCCATACACACGAAAACTCTCGCACACACCAAGGCCGGTCAAGAAACAATTTCGTTAAAAAGACGGAAAGGGATGTGGGAAGGGGCGAAGGGGAACGATGGAAGAGGTGAGGAAGGCGGGGGGGGGGGGGGAGGGACACAGGGAAACACAAAACACATCAGCCCAAACCGAGAGCGCCATCTGCACCGAAATGAACGCTATTGCCGGAAAAAAAAGGTTTTTAGAGCTACGCGAAACTCGAAGGCATGAAGAAATTCAGACCAGAGATGGGGGTGTGGGTAGTAATGGTACGAAAAGGTCAGAATCTATGGACAAAGACTGAAAAAAGCGTTCACCAAATGGTACAGAAAGCGCCAGACTGCCAGATGACATGTGGAGAGCTCCTGGTAGTGAAGACCTTTGCATTTGATCAGACAAAGTGAACAGGTACAGCTGAGCTGACCGCACCAAAGCGGAGACATCCTTTCTTTTCGTTTTGAACTTCATTCCTGCATCAACAGTGAGCCAGTGCAAAGTGCAAAAAAAGTGAGATGGGATGTGGTCGGTTCGAGGAATACTAAGAATTAGACGAACCATATTGTTCTGAAGCTGACAGGTTTTCTTGAAGATATTTTGATTGTTGGCTGCATCTAATTTTCACAACAGACCAGGCGAGTTGGTCTACACAGCTGAAAGGAGGGTCTGTGTGGTTTGGGGTTGAAAGAAACAGACGAAACACTGATGCAGCGCAGTTCAAAGTTTACAGAACGAATCAGATTCACAATAAAGGCATTCCTAGTAACAACAGAATACAGAGCAGCTGCGAGCTTCCAAGCAGACAGGCAGTATAGAGCAATCATGGCACCGAGACCATGTGATTCTGCAAATCATCCACCTGGTGTGGGAATGATTATATCATTTGTCTTATCATCATTAGGCGTCAGCTAATTAAACGTCACCCAAGACCCAGCCTCAAGGATTGTGTTTAGGCTGAATATTAGACTGGCTAGGTTGTAAACTGCCCCTTTTGCTCTATATGTGTGCATTTTACCTTATCATTCGGGAATTTGACCGCTAGCTACATGATCATTATGATTGTTATAATGAAGTGCCAACAAATACACGATTTCTTTTTGCATTCATTTAGAATAAACCATGTCAATCGTCCCTCACAACGAATAAACATTCTCAATTGACATTCACACAGAATAAACCACATCAACGATCGTTCACATAGCAGAACCCTTCCCAATTGATGTTCGCACAGAACAAATCACGTCAATCATCCTTCACATAGAATAATCTTTCCTAATCAACATTCACGCAGAATAAACCACGTCAACCGTCGTTCACTTAGTATAACCCTTCC
>JADBJO010025404.1:15000-22500 GCA_016801955.1 Conus betulinus
TGGGTTAGTTACTATAGTATCTCTTCAGCTATGATGGGTTAGTTACTATAGTATTTTTTCGGTTGTGATGGGTTAGTTACTATAGTATCTTTTCAGTTGTGATGGGTTAGTTACTATAGTATCTCTTCAGTTGTGATGGGTTAGTTACTGTAGTATCTTTTCAGTTGTGATGGGTTAGTTACTGTACTATCTTTTCAGTTGTGATGGGTTAGTTACTATAGTATCTCTTCAGTTGTGATGGGTTAGTTACTGTAGTATCTCTTCAGTTGTGATGGGTTAGTTACTATAGTTGTGATGGTTAGTCACTGTAGTATATCTTCAGTTGTGGTGGGTTAGTTACTATAGTATCTCTTCAGTTGTGATGGGTTAGTTACTGTAGTATCTCTTCAGTGTGATGGGTTAGTTACTATAGTTGTGATGGTTAGTCACTATAGTATATCTTCAGTTGTGGTGGGTTAGTTACTATAGTATCTCGTCGGTTCTGATGGTTTAGTTACTATAGTATATCTTCAGTTGTGACGTGATAGTAACTATAGTATATTTTCAGTTGTGATAGGTTAGTAACTATAGTATCTCTTTCACAAACACATTGACGAGTACGACAACACATCGGCAAGTTCAGCACACCAACAAATGTAACACACCAAATACAACACCCAACTCACCCCTTCCACTTCCAAGTACAACACGCTGACAAGTACAACATGCTGACAAGTACAACATAGCGACTGATGCACGAGACTGGCAACCCCCAAATACTGACGAGTATAACACACAAACACAACCCACTATCAAACACCACCCACTGACAAATAAACCCACTGACAAACACAACCCACTGACAAACACAACCCACTGACAAACGCAACCGACTGACAAACGCAACCACTGACAAACACAACCCACTGTCAAATAAACCCACTGATAAACACAATCCACTGACAAACGCAACCCATTGTCAAACACAACCCACTGACAAATACAAGCCACTGACAAATAAACCCACTGACAAACACAACCCACCGACAAACGCAACCCATTGACAAACGCAACCCACTGACAAACGCAACCCACTAACAAACGCAACCCACTGACAGACACAACCCATTGACAAATACACCCACTGACAAAACACAACCCACTGACAAACACAACCCACTGACAAACATAACAAGACACCGACAACCCTCAACAAGTACAACATGCTGACAAGTACAACATAGCGACTGATGCACGAGACTGGGAACCCCCAAATACTGACGAGTATAACACACAAACACAACCCCACTGTCAAACACCACCCACTGACAAATAAACCCGCTGACAAACGCAACTCACTGACAAACACAACCCACTGACAAATACAACCCATTGACAAACCCAACCCACTGACAAACCCAACCCACTGACAAATACAACCCTTTGACAAACATAACAAGACACCGACAACCCGCAACCAAGAGAGCAACACAGCAACTAACAACTTTCCAGCGTCTGGGTTGACAGTGACGCTAAGAGACAAGTGGTTTCACGGCAAATTGATTCGATTTCTACCAAGGGAGGGCGTAGCTGTAACATTGTAGCATTAATATTCGCTGGCGTGCATTACAGAAAAAAAAATGCATCGGATACGTAAGATGGTGGACTCTGTCATTATAGAGCTGACGTCACGTGTCACGCTCCGCTTATACAGGTGTTTTCTCTTTGAAATGAACATCTTCGATCCAGAGAGAGAGAGAGAGAGAGAGAGAGAGAGAGAGAGAGAGAGAGAGAGAGAGAGATTGAGGATTGCCTTACGATGGAATGAAATGCTATCCTCGTCTGTCTTTTTTCATTAATCATCTCTGTTTACACCTGCCACTCTCAAGCACGCACTCGCAGAAGCGCGCGCGCCTCTGTGTGTGTGTGTGTGTGTGTGTGTGTGTGTGTGTGTGTGTGTGTGTTGTGGTGTGTATGTGTGTGTGTGTGTGTGTGTGTGTGTGTGTGTGTGTGTGTGTGTGTGTGTGTGTGTGTGCGCTCGCGCGCACGCGCGTTTATGTGAACAGTGTGAGCTTGTACGAGTGTCTAGGATACGTACGTGCCTTCAAACGTGTGCGCGTGCATGTGTGTGTGTGTGTGTGTGTGTGTGTGTGTGTGTGTGTGTGTGTGTGTGTGTGTGTGTGTGTGTGACAGAGACAGAGAGAGAGAGAGAGAGAGAGAGAGAGAGAGAGAGAGAGAGAGAGAGAGAGAGTATGCGCTTAGGCTATGTGTCTACAAGCAGGTGACTGCATGTGCACATCCGCTTGCGGGCGCGCGTGCATATACGCTCACACACACACACACACACACACACACACACACACACACACACACACACACACACACACACACACACACACACACACACACATTACTCTACTCGCTTTTTTAGTTATTAGTCGCGTTGAGGTTTTTGTTCTTTTTTTGTTCTGCAGTGCTTCTGTCCAAAAGCATTGACTGACCTTCTGGGCAGCTGTTCCAGAATAAAAAAAAAATTCCCCAATGATATTTGAATCAATTTCATTCTCTTTAAAGACATTATTATGGTTTTAAAACAGTTCTCTCACTACTATGATATGTACAACTCAATTAAAAAAACAAAAATTACGACAGATCTGAATTCATTCCCTGAAAAATAAAGGTATAACTCTCTAGCAGTAGCAGCTCCTAGGGTTCTTATATTACCACAGTACGTAGAGCCACAGTACGTCCTTCATACATGGAAGTGAAAGAGTTAATGAAGAAACAAGAGAAGGGTCCTTTTCTACTCATCACTGGGTGAAACAGTTGTCTGAAACGGATGAAGAGATGAGGGTGTGTGGTTTTCTGTCAATCCCAAAGTGACAAGGTTGATTGAAAGGGTTTAATGAAGAAATAAGATGTCATTTTGTTCTTATCATAGAGCTATAATGTGTATTGAAAGGGTTAATGAAAAAATAAGATGTCATTTTCTTCTTATCACAAGGCGACAATGTGGATTGAAAAGGTCGATGAAGAGATAAAGAGATGTCATTCTCTAAACATTACAGGACAATTTCGGTTTTAATTTCACACACCGATTGACAATGTTAATAGAGAAGTACAGCAGTGTCATTTTCCATCTACCACAGCCTTGATGTCGAGGTGTGGATGGACGTTGACGGATTTCATCAAGATATTGAGCCTATCCAGTTAAAGTGAATTGGAAGCTGATCGTATGATCATCCACCGGCTTACTCTCACTGGATAGGCCATGTTTAGTTTCAACGTTGGAGTCGTTCAACGTTTAGGAGAAGCAGAAAAGAAGACGGCTTGAGCAGCACCCGGACTTCAACAAGAAGGAAGCATACTTCCTGTTGCCCAGACAGGACCAAGTGAGCATTGTGAGATCGAGGACAGGGCATTCCTGACATGTTCACAAAATTCCACATTGGCGAGTCTTCAGGGTGTCCGTTTGGTACAGCCCCAATGACTGTGGAAAATTTCCTGCAGGACTGTCCCACACATGAAAATCGAAGAGCAGAGACCTGGCCTGCCAACACATCGACGAGGGAGAAGCTGTATGGGTCTCTGGAGGGCCTCCGCAGCTTTCGTCAGTGCCTTTGAGGTTCTGTCTGAGTGTACGCAGAAGAAGAAGAAGAAGAAGAAGAAGAAGAAGAAAAAGAAGAAGCTCAATGTTTAGCCGCCGGAAGACATTACGAGCATTTAATTGCTTAATTATAACCATCAAGATTTCATGGGAGAAGCGCTTAACGTACGACCCGGATGTTATCCATTGACCTCACTGTGGTAACATCCCGTCACTTCGTACACCAAGCCATTGCGTAATGCTAATGTTTCAAGTGGTTTGTTCTCAACGTGTCTCGTGTCGGATATTTGATTCGCCTTCTCATGCACATCAATAATACATACCAGACGGCTCCATGCAAACGGTTTAGAATGATTGGAAAGGAACTATTTGAAGATGCATGGTTGGCGCAAGGATAAGGTCACAGGTGAGATTTCCAAGGCCATGGCTATACCCCGTTGAAAGCACCGATTCCCGTCCGATCACCGAAGTTACGCAACGTCGGACCTGGTCAGTACTTGAATGGGTGACCAAGGCCTGCAATCTGAAGTCGGCTAACGTTCTTTCCTTCACGAATGAAGACTGGAGAAGAATACGCTACTGGCACCGCACGGCAAGCACAGTAGTTGTGTATGTGTGTGTGTGTGTGTGTGTGTGTGTGTGTGTGTGTGTGTGCGCGCGCGGGGTGGGGTTGGGGGTGGGGTGGGGGGGGGGGGGGGTGTGGGGGGAGAGACGGTGCGTGTGTGTGTGTGTGTGTGTGTGTGTGTGTGTGTGTGTGTGTGTGTGCGCCTGTGTGTGTGTGTGTGTGTGTGTGTGTGTGTGTGTGTGTGTGTGTGCGTGCGTGCGTGCGTGCGTACGTGCGTGCGTGCGTGCGTGCGTGCGTGCGTGTGTGTGTGTGTGTGTGTGTGTGTGAAAATAAGGATCCATACAATTTAAGTCTGGTTATTTATTCACAAATAGGCCATTGCCCCTCGTGAAGGGGCGCATCTGGAAATCAATCGATATTTTACAAGTTCAAAAAGCTGATTCAATGCTTTACATTAAGAAACACAAGAACAGATCGTAACTTAAATGCTTTATATAGGTAAATGGACAGATTTCTAGTTGTTCGTTCATTATTGGAAGCTAGAAGTAAACTTAATCTGAAAAGACTTGGAAATCTGTAGTATTTCAAATGTATATAACGTTCTCTTATTTCGCTTAGTAAAGGACAGCACAGAACAAAATGCACTTCATCTTCTTTCTCTTTTTTACACAATGGACAAATCAAATCAACAGGGGTATGTTGTTTGTATCGACATCTATGTGTACAGCAATGTCTGAAATACCCAGTCTGAATCTTGTTGTAATAATCTTGACATGTCTGTCTAGATTTAACGTTAAATGCATTTTATCCATTGCTATTGTACAAAAGGTCTTATATACACTAAAATCTGTCACTGTTCTTGACGTGAAAATCCCATTCTTGCCATCTGCAAAGTACAAGTCTTTTCTTTAAAGTCAGCGATAAACTGTTCCACTCCCTCAACACCTTGGTTTAACCACACATAACCAAAACCAAACATGTATAACTTACAGCGAATATCAGACGCCCAGTTTGTCTTATCACGAGAGTCTAACTCAAATAATGTTCTATATGCTTTTCGCGGTAATCTTGACTCATCCATTCTTGTCAACTTTAACCAGTAGTGCATGCACCTAACGGCAGAATTTATGTAAACAGGGTATCTATTTGTCTCACCATACACAAGGTCATTCGGTGGTGTGTTAACTGAACTCCTAAAAACTTTTTCAGAGCAAAGAGATGTACTTTTTCACAAAAGTGTGCAGCATTACTTAGCCCCCACAATTCAGCACCATACTGAACAATGGGTTGTATCTGCGCGTCAAATAGTTTTAAATATACAGCAAGAGAATTGCATTTTAACTTACGTAATTTTTGCAATATACATAACAACGCATACTTTGCTCTGCAGGCAAGGTTCTTACAAGAAACAGTAAATCTCAACCGTGTTGAAAAATAGATGCCTAAATATTTATAAACATTAACCACAGGCATAAGGATTCCATTGTAAGTCCAATGTTCACTAGCTGCTAAGTACCCACCTTTTCTAAATACAACTATATTACTTTTATTCATATTCACATTCAGATGGAGTGTGTTGTTGCTGCCCTATGTAGACTATTTAGTTGCGTCTGTAGCCCAACTATTGTTTCCGACAGAAGAGCTATGTCATCTGCCAAAAGTAATATAAATAGTTTCAAAATAATCATGCATAAATGTTGCACCATGCCTCCCATTTCTAATCACTTCTATTGCTAATTCATTTATAAATAAAGAGAACAGCAGTGGACTTGTAACATCCCCTTGTTTTACCCCCCCGGGTACAGTTTATGTAGTCTTGGGTGCGTGTGTGTGTGTGTGTGTGTGCGTGCGTGCGTGCGTGCGTACGTGCGTGCGTGCGTGCGTGCGTGTGTGTGTGTGTGTGTGTGTGTGTGTGTGTGTGTGTGCGTGCGTGCGTGCGTGCGCGCGTGCGTGCGTGCGTGCGTGCGTGTGTGTGTGTGTGTGTGTGTGTGTGTGTGTGTGTGGTGTGTGTGTGTGTGTGAAAATAAGGATCCATACAATTTAAGTCTGGTTATGGTAGGTTACGGTTATATTAGGGCCATAGACAGAGTCGAGGTCATGCAGTCATGCATTATACAGAGAGAGAGAGAAGAGAGAGAGAGAGAGAGAGAGAGAGAGAGAGAGAGAGAGAGAGAGAGAGAGTCTTTCAGTTGTGTAATCGGAGAGAGAGAGAGACTTTCAGTTTTGTAATCGGAGAGAGAGAGAGAGAGAGAGAGAGAGAGAGAGAGAGAGAGAGAGAGAGAGAGAGAGAGAGTCTTTCGGTCTTTGGACTGAGTGATCGGAGTACCACTCTACAACACAACATGCTATCTCCCATGGCAGAGGTGGAGGTCGGTTCCTATAATGACAGATTGTGAGCGGTGCCACAGGCAGCAATCCTTTAGAACAAGTCCAATGGAGATCATTCCCTCACCCACTCACATATGCTTACATCATTTATACAACTTTTCTCCATGTTCCTATTTACGACTACTCTCCCCTAGCGGTTCCTAAGCGGCTTTGCTGACCAGAGTTGTGGTTCCTAATGTTTTTTTTTTTCCCCCTCATGGTGGGTTACGTCCCCTAGCCTTTAGCGGGCAGACGGTTTGTCAGTTTGGACGGTCCTTTGGGGTGTTCGGCATTGAATGAGTAATGAAACAGGCCGTCAGAGGAACGGGGGGTGGGGGTGGAGGCAGGTGGGAGGGAAGGGGCGTGTGAAGTGTGGGGCAGCTGTTTGCAATGGAAGATAAAAGGGTGGTTAGATAAACTGTACAACACGCCAATGTTTGCTCCGGGTTTGTGATTGTTGATGGAGTTCGCGACCAGACGAGGAGGAGGAGGATGGTGATGATGGCATTGACATGACACAAAATACGGTATTGTAAGAGAAGCAGTTTTTCTTACCGAGTAAGGACAGTTAGTGGCATCATTTCTTGACACAACTAGTACAGCAACAACGTACATATCTGCAATTGTTGATGATATAAGAGATCGTTGCAAAACGCTTTCACGAGGCAGTGAATTCTATGTCAAAGAGTCTGTGAAATATTTTCCAAGGTCTTTTTTTTTGACGGTGTGCACAATTTCGGGTTTGAGGGAAGAGAGTTGCGAACGGCTGAACACTGAAAATGCATGAACTAGTTTTTGAACATGCCGATCCTAGTACGTAGTAGAATATAATTGTTAGACGCATATCGACATGAGGTCTTGGTTGGTAAATGTGGACGGATCCTGTGGGGTTGTTGGGCATTGAAAGAGTGATGAGGCAAACCGTCAGACTGGCTGGGGACTGGTCTGGCATTGCTGTAGGGAGGCCTGGGCTGATTGTTGC
>JADBJO010025405.1:0-5000 GCA_016801955.1 Conus betulinus
ACCACGAGGTTCCTGCCACCACCCCATTGGTCAATTTCTGGCGTTACGTCACCACACGTGCTGCTCGTGCCGTCTCGGCACCTCCGCTTCTCGTGCACTGCAGGTAAAGTCAGAGTCCACGTTTTCAGGTTAGGCCAAAACGAACGCTATGCATTCTCTATTACACTCCAAGCTGCCCCTGGCTTTTCTCAGAAGATCAGCCAGTACCAGAACATATTCATCGCACAGTCCAGCCCTTGACCCATACTGTACCTGACTGTGAGGCAGATCTCATGTCCGTTTCTTTTTCTATGCAAGCACAATCCACATGACCCTTCATTTTCTTGTCGTGTGCTAGACTTTTTACTCCAAAATCCTAGTCCCCTACCAATGGCGTAGAAACACAAGGAGTCCACGAGTCTGCTATTCTGCTATTTTTTGCTGACATACGGCATTGAGCAAATTTACTCACCTCAAATTCCAGGACAAAATCATCTTTTTCAGAGTAATTTTTTTCACAGAACGAGAGCGATTTTTATCTCTTCAAGCTTTATTGTTACTACTTGACCTTTGCTGTAACCCCCGAACTCTGACTGAGTCAACGATTAAGGGAAACTTACCCCCTTGCAAATACACACAATAATCATTTGTGCTCGCTAGGAGTTTATTATAAAGAGCTCAGCGTAACTTGTTAGGATTTTTATCACAAGCAAAGACAGACCTTTTCTTTCCAAAGGAATACAATTCACACTTTTGTGGCAATCAAATTCACGTTCAAAATGTATACAGCAATCTTACCTGCGTATGCTTAGTTGCAATTCCTCATAGTGTGTTCATTTGTTGTTGGTGTTGTCGGTCATGCTCATGCAGTTGCTGCAAGCCAGGCCACAGTCTTCTCAGGTAGGTCGTGTTTATTCAAGTTGCATCCATGTACCTCGGAGTCAGACTGAACAAGTCACTCACCTGATCACGCACGTCACAAAAGCGCAAAGCGGACAGGAGAAAGAAAATGAGAGATACGAATGAAGGAACTGGCGTGCACAAAGTGGACTATCAGCGCCAAGATCTAGAGCCAACTCTAATTAGGTCAGGAGAGTTGCATGTGAATGAAGGAACTGGCGTGCACAGAGTGACCATCAGCACCAAGATCTAGAGGCAACTCTAGTTAGATCAGGAGACTTGCATGTGAATGAAGGAACTGGCGTGCACAGAGTGGACTATGAGCACCAAGATCTAGAGCCAACTCTAGTTAGGTCAGGAGAGTTGCATGTGAATGAAGGAACTGGCGTGCATAGAGTGGACTATGAGCACCAAGATCTAGAGCCAACTCTAGTTAGGTCAGGAGACTTGCATGTGAATGAAGGAACTGGCGTGCACAGAGTGACCATCAGCACCAAGATCTAGAGGCAAATCTAGACAGGTCAGGAGACTTGCATGACACACCTTCCCCTCCGGATCTACGGCAGCAAACTCCAAAGCCTCACTCAAATCCTCAATGTTAGCCTGAACCTACTAGTTAGGGCCTGTAAATCGCCCCCAACAGTCCTGCGGTGTGGTGTGACAGGTTTCTTTGGGCCTGTAAATCAGCCCAACAATCCTGCAGTGAGGTGTAACAGGTTTCTCAGGGCCTGTAAATCACCCCCCAACAGTCCTGCGGTGAGGTGTAACAGGTTTCTCAGGGCCTGTAAATCACCCCAACAGTCCTACGGTGAGGTCTGACAGGTTTCGTGCATAGGTTTTCAAGGGAAAAAATGCTCCAGAGGCAGTATGAGAAGATAAAACAAAAAAACTCCTGTTCCCACTGTCTGCATTATATATATATATATATATATATATATATATATATATATATATATATATATATATATATATATATATATCAGGCACACACACACTCACACACACACACACACACACACACACACACACAAATTGGGACCAACAGACGGAAGCCCTAGACACGTGACCCAAACGTTTTCGCTGAAATACTTTATCTCTCTCGTGGTCCGAACAATAAGCAAAACAACTCATAGACTTTGGGGAGTGGCCTGCTTCTCCTCTTCTTGCAGTGTCTGGTGTTTTTAGCATTAACCTGCTTTTACATTGTATGTAGATAATCATATTGAAAAACAAGTAAAACAACTACAAGAACCATATTCAAAAACAAGCACAACAACTACAAAAATCATATTGAAAAACAGCTACGACAACTAAAAGAATCATATCGAAAAAAAAACAAGCACAACAACTAAAAGAATCATATTGAAAAAAGCACAACAAGTAAAAGAATCATATTGAAAAACAACATCAACAACATAAAGAGTCATACTGAGAAACAACCACGACAACTAAAAGAATCATGTTGAGAAACAAGCACAACTACAAGAATCATACTGAAAAGCAATCACGACAACTAAAAGAATCAAATTGAAAGACAACCACAACAACAAAAAGAATCATATTGAAAGTATAACCACAAGAACTAAGAGAATCATATTGAAAGACACCCACAACAACTAAAAGAATCATATTGAAAGACACCCACAACAATTAAAACAATCGTATTGAAAGAAACGCAACAACTAAAAGAATCAAACTGAAAAGCAAACCAAAAACAAAAATCAAAATGTGGCTACAGTTTAACATATATCATTTCTTCAGCATCCGAAAAACGAAGTATACTGGAGCTTCGTAAACCTACACTGGCAATAATACGATTTTCATGATCATCAGGAGGAGATATTTTTACACACAATTTTCCTGATCATCAAGATGACAGTTTACACACGATCATCGTGATTATCAAGAGGATAGCTTACACACGATTACCTTGATCATCAAGAGGGTAGTTTACACAATATTATCTTGATCATCAAGAGAGTAGTTTTACACACGATCATCTTATCATCTTCAGGATAGTTTACACACGGTCATCATGATCATCCAGAGGACAGTTTACACATGGTTCTGTGTTTCAGTGCCGGAGTAGGGCGAACGGGAACCTTCATTGCACTGGACATTGTGATCGCACGTGCACAGGAGAACACAGAGGTGGACATCTACAAAGTGGTTGATGCTCTGAGGGATGATCGATGCCACATGGTGCAGAATAAGGTACTGGCTGACAGAGAGACACAGAGAGAGAGAGAGAGACAGACAGACAGACAGACAGACAGACAGAGACAGACAGACAGACAGGCAGAGAAACCGGGATCATACTTTAAAAAAATCTAAACAGTTAAATCGAGTGAAAAAAAAAAGGAAATTGTTAACACAGTATGCCCAGAAGGTGGAAATACATCTTACGCAGAAACAGCCCAGGGCGTGCCCACAGGGCACGGGCACCTGTCGGCCACGTGACCCGCTGCCTTGTCTTTCCCCCTCAGGGTCAGTACACCTTCCTGCACGAGGCTGTGCTGGAGGCCTACCTGAGCGAGGACACCAGAGTCCTGGCTGACCAACTGGACGTGCTCTTCCCCACACTCCGTCCGCCACGACCGTCCCAATCCACGGATCGATGCCGAATTCCAGGTGAGCCAAGACAGTTGGGTTCCGCTGGGAACAGGCTCCTTCTGCGGAGCCTGATGCAGAATTTGTTTTTTTTTTTTTTTTCTTTTTCTTTTTTTTTTTGTTTTGGTCAGTTGTCAGGTTCATTGCAGTTTGATATCTTTTTTTTTTTTTTTTTAGCTCGATCTGACTGAAAATAGGAGACAGATGGGAGTGTACTTTCTCTTTGCTTGTCAGCTTAAATATGTATGGCAAACTGTTTAAACAAATCAAAAAAGTATTTAAAAAAAAAATTTTTTTTAAAAAAACGAAAAAGGAAAGAAAAGAAAAAAAAGAATAAAAAGGTAAAAAAAGAAGGATGCTGCTTTTCGTTCAGCAGATAACAAATAGTGAAGGCTTGGATAAGAAAGGGTGAAGGTTGAGATAAGAAAGGGTGAAGGTTGAGATAAGAAAGGGTGAAGGTTTAGTGGTGAAGATTTAGTGGTGAACGTTTAATGGTGAAGCTTTAGTGGTGAAGGTTTAATGGTGAAGGTTTAGTGGTGAAGGTTTAGTGGTGAACGTTTAATGCCTGGGGCACAGTATCTGGTATGGTTGTATATATGGTGATACGTCAGTGTGTGTGTGTGTGTGTGTGTGTGTGTGTGTGTGTTGTGTGTGTGTGTGTGTGTGCTCGCTCGCAGAAATCAGCGGAAAATGTAGCAAGTTATTAACGGATGGACTTGGTAGACAACCTGACCATGAGATACACGATTTACAACTTGTTCACGTGGCATGTCACGTGATATATGCGTTCATTGTGCAAAGGCCAACATTCTTCCCGTTAAAAATGAGATCGGTGGCCTACTCGGCAGGGATATCATTACCTTTATTGGACAGAATTCCCATGGATAAGGTATAGCATTGTAAGCATGGACAAATAGCTCAAATACTGCAGGTTGTATGAATCAAGAAATTTGTCAAGTGAACGTGGTGCATGGTGTAAAAATCTTATTGAGAAAACAGTTCTAGAGAATATTCCGAATACCCCTGTTTTAAGTTATAAAGGAAATGATGTGGGGGGGGGGGGGGTGGATTTTGGAATTGGTTTTGTTTGTTGTTTTTTTTTTTTCGCAGAAACTGTGCAAAATGCGAAACAGCCTGACCACACCATCCTACACCATCGCCACCCAGGAGGAAAACCTGGCCAAGAACCGTAACTCGCAAGTTCTTCCTGGTAGGCAGACATTTTTCACATGCGACTCGGAAATTTTTTTCCAATCGCCAGCACTTTGAGTAACTGGCTGTTGTGACAAGTCCTCAGCGTACAGAGAAATTAGGTGGATTTAACTACAGCAATGCAGTGTGAACAAATTCTTCCTCCCTCCTCCCCCGTAGCATTGAGCAAGATCAGAGGAGCTTTCAGTCATAACCAGTTGCCGCGCCTTTTAGTTCAGTTATAACCAATTGCAATGCCTTTCAGTTAACCAATTGCCATGCCTTTCAGTTATAACCAATTGCCATGTCTTTCAGTTATA
>JADBJO010025405.1:10000-22500 GCA_016801955.1 Conus betulinus
TTACATAAGTTACTTCTGTTTGTGAATGAATGAGATTCCAAACACACAATCAAAACCAGTTTCAAATAAAATGCTTTTAATAACTAAGCCATGGTGAAACGAAAATTCCTTTTGTATATAGTTCATGTAAGATATTATATACTTTGCTTGAATACTTCTTAGAATCAGGAACAACTAAGTTAGCCCAGAACCGTATCATCCTCACTTTAATCAGTACAGATAAAGGATAGATTCCGGTTTTCACCATAAACCATAAATCATTGAAGTCATTGTAGTTTTACTTTAAAAAAATCTAATATTCTAATAAGCTTACATTTTTAAAAAACGTAACTGTAACTTTTCTAATATATCAACATTTTCATACCCCCAATTCTTCCTTGTAGTTTGTAATAATGAAAACATTGCCTTGAGAGCCTGATTATAAGCACATTTTTTTTGCTTTGTAAAAAGAACCTGTTCTGCTGAACTCGATGCCTAAGTATTTCATTGAATTAAGAACCTCTATTTTTTTATTCCCAAAAAAAAAAAAATCACGCATACTATTTCGACCATGAAAGACAACTATTTTTGTTTTCTTTGGATTTACTTCTAATTGCCATTGCGTGCAATATATATGTAAGGCATTAAGTTCTTTTTGCAAAGCTGATTTAGAATTTGCCAATAAAATTGTATCATCAGCATATAACAATACAAGCAATTTAATAAACTGTTCAAGTTTCAACTCTTGCGAAAAATCACATTCTAGAGTAGAACAGTTATTGTCAATAAGCAACTGTTGTAGATCATTCAAAAAAAAATGAAAACAATAAGGGTGAAAGGTTTTCTCCTTGACGAACTCCCCTAAAACTGCCAAATAACTCTGATTTTTGACTATTTAGAAAAATGCACGATTTTATTTGATCATACATATTGATTACAACGTGCAGTATTTTCCCATCTATGCCTTGACTCATCAGTTTGTGCCATAAAGCATGCTTCCAAATAGAATCAAATGCCTTTCTGTAATCAATAAAAGCACAGTATAATTTCCCATTGTTGATTGCAAACATGTCAATCAATGATTTAAGAACAAAAGCATGGTCAAGCGTTGAATGCATGCGTCTAAAACCTGCTGGTTTTCTGAAATAAGTCCATTTATTTCAACAAAATAAGTAAGTCTGCTATTTAGAACTGACGTGAATAATTTGCCTATACAACTCAACAGTGTTATCCTTCTGTAGTTATCGCAGTCTTGTTGATCTCCTTTGCCTTTATAGAGTGGTACAGTTAACCCTGTCACCCAATCTTCTGGTATAATACCAGAATCCAAAACACGATTAAACAAGAAACAATAAAACTGTGTCATATAAGGAACACTATTCTTTATGTATTCATTCCTTACTAAATCAACTCCTGCTGCTTTATTATTCTTTAACATTTAATGACTCTTTCAATTTCATCCTCAGTAATTCAATCATTAAAAATGTCTAGATTGATATTTCCTTCAGATACTTCATTACCAAAAATGATATCATTACATCCAGTATTTTGATTAAGGGACTGGAAATGATTTTTAAGCTCTTCAAGAGGTATAGGACACGATGAAGCTTTTTGTGTCTTTAATTTTCCTCCAATAATTCCTTGGATTTCTAGTTTTTAAAGCTCGCAATTCTCTATGCCATTTTCTCGTTGCTCTTCTTTCAGATCGTCTCAAAACTTTTTTATTTTGTTTGCTTTTAGCAGCAAGATTATGTAGATTAGGCACAGTATTTGAACATTTAACTTTATGCTTTGCTTTAAAGTACTGTCTTCGAGAAACCTTACACTCCTTATCAAACCAGCTTTGATTCTGCCTCATTGAATATCTATTATTGTAAGTATTAGAGTAAGTACCAAATGTATCCTTCGCTGAATCGACAAGAATTGACGAAAACCGCTTATTCATTTCACTGATTGATATTGTGCCTTGTTCAAATAAAGTTACAATTTCATCAACATTGTAATTTGCTAAATGTTCTTTATATTCATACATTTGTTGTTATCCCATCTTCTAATCTTTGCACCATCATACCTTTGATGCAGAGAGTGTGTTTCGTACAATTAGGTTCATTGAAACAAAACAGGTTTTAACTGGAAGAGACAGGCAAAATGGGCAATGCACATCAGAGAACAACGCATCAAAACATCAACTTTAAACTTACTTGCATTTTCCATCAAATATCTAGAACCAAGGATATAATCAATCAACAAACCGTGCTTCCTTTACATGTGCATGTTCCAATACCAGCATCTGAACCAATTCTTCCGTTAAAAATGTATATTGACAGTGATTTACATAAATCTAAGAGACGATAACCATAATTATTAGGCCTCTGCTTATCTTGAGATGATCTTTGACGAAGTTGAAATTATCTTCGCTCATATCATAGAGAACATCAGAGAATACAGACTGAGTGAACAGATTCATGTCAATAAAATCATTCATACTTTTGGTATAAGCATTTAAAATCGCCCAACAACAAAACAAAACAATCCTTATATTTATCTTGTAATGATAACAATTCCGTCTCAATCACATCAAACAGTTCAACATTGCTATAAACTGAACCTTCGGGAGAATGTATACGCCACCAATCAGACAGTTTTTATCATAACCTGACATTGATCTTTTTAATAGACACCAAGCCACACATCCACCAGAATAAGGTAAAATCTCCACACACGTAGATAGCTTGCTTTTGATGGCTATTCCAGTACCACCAGAACGTCGATTAGACAGGCATTTTCTGTTAAACAGTTTAATGTCATATCCCCAGTCACTGAAGCAATCAGGATAAATAAAGCATCTTGGTCGCCAGTTTTAGTCTCAAGGAAAACGGCAATGTCGAATAGTTGAATATAGTTCACAAATTCCAAACACTGGAGACGGGAACGCAATCCACACACATTTAAAGAGAAAAGCCAGCTCACGATCATGGCGAACAGTGTGATCCATATCCGTATCAAGAACATAATCATCGTTGACATCACAATTAGAAGTGCAAGCTTGAAAGCTAAAGGGATTCACAGATGAAGTTACCACACTAGATGATCGCTCATCAGAAGATTGACTGGAAGAATAGAAACAATTACCAACACATAGACAAGATGAAGAATGAGTACAGCTACAAGCACATAACGTTGAGACTACACATGAGTCAGATGAATCACAAACACACTCACACACACACACACACACACACACACACACACACACACACACACACACACACACACACACACACACACACACCACACCTGCAGCTCCTCCACTGCACAGTGTTAATTTGCCAATTTAAATCTGTGATTGTCCTTCAGCTTTTAGCGCTTCGTATACTGCACCCAGTACTGTTTAATTAAGGCCGATAACAAGGTGCTCCATCTTGAAACATGTTTTAGATTGTTTTACTGTCCTTTCTACGTCTTGTGGGCGTTTTTCCCCTAATTCGTTGCACATCCAAACTAACGCTGCACCGAAGCCTTAAATTTCATTAAATTTGTTTTGTCTTGTTTTTGTTTTCAAAATCCTTTGAACAACGCAGTGGTGTTAAAAATTCAAACGCAATGGTGTTAGAAAAATCGAAGCGGTGTTTAGAAGAATCACATTCAAAACGTAATAGTGTTTTAAAGAATCGTTTGAGAAATGTGGGCGTGTTATACAATCATTGTGTAATACATCCTCTTTCCCTCATCCTCTCTTCCTTCCGTTCCCCCCTCCTGCCCCCCCCCACTCCCCCCCCCCCACAGGACATGTGTGGCTACTGGCCCAGACTGGGGGAGCAGCTGCAGACCGGACAGTACACCATCAGTGTCCAGTCCCAGGCCCAGATCGGCACTGAGGTGGACAGTTACATCCTGACCATGCACAAAGAGGTCAGTGTCATCTGCACTGGGCTGGGTTCTTCTTTTGTGTGTAGGTTTCTTTCGTTTAACTCTGCTTTTTTTTCTACTTTTTTTTTTTTCCTTTTTTTTCTTCTAGTCATCGCTCCTGTTCTACGTCTGTTTGTTTGTTTGTTTGTTCTTGATACTTTTTTCTTGTTCCTTGCTTGTTTTCCTTCTTGCTTTTCTTTTTTTTTTTAAATCTTTGATTTTTTTTTTACGGTTTCTTTCGTTCTTCTCCCTCCCTCCCTCCCTCCCTCTCTCTCTCTCTCTCTCTCTCTCTCTCTCTCTCTCTCTCTCTCTCTCTCTCTTCTTTTTTTTTTTTTTTGGACAAATGACAAAATGTTTAATGAGCCAGGCCTTCTGCCCATGTCAAGGGGAGGGGGTACAAAGGGAAATCATGTCAGGATACTATATTGAAAATGAATATAATTAACATCCATACTAACCTGTAGACGAAATAGCAAGATTACCGATTTTAAATGTATCAGTTAGATATGCTGCCAGTCTGCACATACATTTAGATACACACATCAGTAACGATAACCTGAAAGAAGAAGGGTAATTGTAATACTTACAGGGAATGTATTTCTCTATATTTTGTCATTTGTCATTTCTCTCTCTCTCTCTCTCTCTCTCTCTCTCTCTCTCTCTCTCTGTCTGTCTGTCTGTCTGTCTGTCTGTCTGTCTGTCTGTCTGTCAGTCGGTCTGTCCGTTTCTCAGTCTGTCTGTCTGTTTGTCTGTGCCTCTCTCTGTCTGTCTGTCTCTCTGTCTCTGTCTCTGTCTCTGTCTCTCTCTACTCTCTCTCTCTCTCTCTCTCTCTCTCTCTCTCTCTCTGTGAACTTCCCTCGTCTAGCTAGCAGCAAGACGAACTTTCCACAGTTCCGGTAAAATTTGTCTTTCCTCGGTTTTAAAGAACACCTAAAAGAATGCCTGCTGGAGAGGTCTCCGATTGATATTAGCCTACCTGCTGGAGAGGTCTTTAATCCATATTAGCATACCTGCTGGAGAAGTCTTCAATTGATATCAGCATACCTGTTGGAGAGGTCTTCAATCCATATTAGCATTCCTGCTGGAGCGGTCTTCCATCAATATTTGCATATCTGCTGGAGAGGTCTTCAATCCACATTAGCATACCGCTGGAGATGTCTGCAGTCCATATTAGCATACCTGCTGGAGCAGTCTTCCATCGACGTTAGCATGTCTGCTGGAGAGGTCTGCAATCCATATGACAAACGATGCTGAACGCTGCGCTGTCCGATGTGACATAGTCTTCGTTGACAATAGAAGGCATGGACAGTCAGACAGCTGTCATTTTGAGGCTGATGACAATTTGCGATCGTTCCCCTGCCACTCGGTGCGGACGTCCAGTTCTGTGTTCAGGGAAAGTGTCCTTCACAGGTCCACAGGGACAGAGAAAGGGCTGAGAGACACAGAAAATAATAGGCGAGTGACAACTGATCTTCGCCACCCGCTCTTCAAACATAAGACAGAAACAAGACACCGAAGGGAAACTCGGTCTACAACGACAAGAATACAGGTACCACCAGCCGCCATGGCGAAGTAGTTAACATCGCGGACTCCTAACTGGAAGGTCGTGGGTTCGATTCCCATCAGAGCCATGTGGGATTTCTCTGTCCCGACTGGCCCTTACACAGAGTTTCATCCACTGAGTGGATGCGTCTCTGACAGCGTTGCTCAAATTTCCTTACCAACACTGCAAGTGTCTGTATCTCTCGGGCCTGGTTGATGCTGGGATATATTATGAAAGTAAGCGTAGAGTACAGCCCCGTCATGCATAGTATCCGTAGCATCATCGTCATTATCCTGATTGTCATCGATCAGCATGAAAACACAAATCTCAAATTTGTGTCTCTTCATGCCCTGCTCTCAAAGTGACCTCTGTTTCGATGTCCTCTCCGCGTCTGTGGCCTTGGTTTAATGCCGTCGGGGTCACGGGTATCGGCGAGTCCACGGGGGCTGTCGTTGGACGGACGTGATGGTGCCCTCCGGAACGAGAGTTCGCTCACGTCGGCTCCGCCACCTAGCAATTATTGTCGTCAGTTGGGGGCTTAGTAGGTAGTATCCTGCGTATGCTGGTTCAAAACAGGCGCCACTGAACAGCACCGAAGTGACTCGGCAGCAGCGCAGTGTCTCCTCCGGTGGGTTGCCTCTTGACGACTTGACATTGATTGCTCACTGTGGATTGCCGGTACCAGGGCTGTGAGGGCCGGGCGGCGGGGGGGGGGGGGGGGGGGGGGGGCAGGGGGGAGGGGAGCAGGGAGGGCGGGGGGGAGGGGAGCAGGGAGGGCGGGGGGGGGGGGCAGGGGGGGGAGTCGTATTGACCGGCGTGAACGCAGTGCTAAGGAGGTGGCACAGAAGATGGGACAGCATATAAACAAAACCAAAAGCCATGTAGCAAGATGATACCCTACCGTTGAGTCAAGAAGGATTCACGACATCTGCTGATTGGACCGCATCAAGCATCGCAGCTAAGAACTACGTACTTCAACGCTGTCTGAGATGGCACGCAGTTCTTGACAGCCTTGGGGAGGATCGAAGCGTACGGCTATTCCGCCTGTTTGCAAACTGTTCTGTGCGTGTGCGTTTCCTTACCGCTGTTCATGCACCTTGGTCTCAGCATGGACGATCGTCTGACCTAGCCAGTGACAACTACTGCCGTAGAGACGTTAAATACATAGTTCCTTTATTGCATTGCATTTTGATATTATGATCAAGAAACGTTCGTCCGTACCTTAGCGGCGGATTTTTGTTCTCTGTCTGTCTGTCTGTCTGTCTGTCTGTCTGTCTATCCCCCCCCCCCCCCTCTGTGTGTGTGTGTGTGTGTGTGTGTGTGTGTGTGTGTATTACGAATACCAGACATTCAGCTTCACTTCAGACTTTATTTCTGTGCCTGGGTATAAGACAAATTTGAATCCCCCACAATCTCTTTTGACAGTGTATGGAGACCTTCCTGCCAGATGTTCTTATTTCTCTTCCTAACGAACCGAGGTTTATTCAGTTGTTCTGCGTTTCTTTCTTTTCCAGTGTTCGCTGATTGAAACTCCGTGTGTGTGTGTGTGTGTGTGTGTGTGTGTGTGTGTGTGTGTGTGTGTGTGTGTGTGTGTGTGTGTGTGGTGTGTGTGTGTGTGTGTGTGTGTGTGTGTGTGTGTGTGTGTGTGTGTGTCTGTCCGTGTATCTGTGTGTGTGTGTGTGTGTGTGTGTGTGTGTGTGTGTGTGTGTGTGAGTGTCTGTGTCTGTCTGTCTGTCTGTCTGTCCGTGTATCTGTGTGTGTGTGTGTGTGTGTGTCTGTGTCTGTCTGTCTGTCTGTCTGTCTGTCTGTCCATGTATCTGTGTGTGTGTGTGTGTGTGTGTGTGTGTGTGTGTGTGTGTGTGTGTGGTGTGCCTGTCTGTCTGTGTGTGCGTCTGTTTGTCTGTGGCAGAAACCTAATGGAGAACATCGGGAGGTGCGTGTGCTGCATCTGAGGGGGTGGAGGGAGAGGGGGAAGAGAGCACGTGCAACCTGACCCACCTGCTGGACATCCTGTGCAACTCGGACACCCCCACCTCCAAGCCTGTCCTGGTGCAGTGCACGTGAGTTTGGCTGATCGGTCAGACAGACAGACAGACAGACAGACAGGCTCAGATTGTTGGGTTTGGAATGTGTTGGGTTTGGGGTGTGTAGGGTTTGGAATGTGTTTGGTTTGGAATGTGTTGGGTTTGGAGTGTGTTGGGGTTTGGAATGTGTTGGGTTTGGGGTGTGTAGGGTTTGGAATGTGTTGGGTTTGGAGTGTGTTGGGTTTGGAGTGTGTTGGGTTTGGAGTGTGTTGGGGTTAGGAATGTGTTGGTTTGGAATGTGTTGGGGTTTGGAATGTGTTGGGTTTGGAGTGTGTTGGGGTTTGGAATGTGTTGGGTTAGGAGTGTGTGTTGGGGCTTGGAATGTGTTGGGTTTGGAGTGTGTTGGGGTTTGGAATGTGTTGGATTTGGAGTGTGTTGGGGTTTGGAATGTGTTGGGTTTTGGAATGTGTTGGGTTTGGAATGTATTGGGTTTGCAGTGTGTGGGTTTAGAATGTATTGGGTTTGCAGTGTGTTGGGTTTTGGAGTGTGTTGTTAATTAATACAAACGTCCAGGCGAGGGATGGATAGATCTGGCACACCTGTACACTGGACACTGTGGCTGTGATGTGTGGTCGGTCGGTGAAGATTTGGCACACACCTGTACACTGTACACTGTGGCTGTGATGTGTGGTCAGTGAAGATCTAGTTCACCTGTACACTGTACACTGTACACTGTGGCTGTGATGTGTGGTCAGTGAAGATCTAGTTCACCTGTACACTGTACACTGTGGCTGTGATGTGTGGTCAGTGAAGATCTAGTTCACCTGTACACTGTAGCTGTGATGTGTGGTCAGTGAAGATCTAGTACACCTGTACGCTGTGGCTGTAATGTGTGGTCAGTGACGGGGCGGCGGACAGTGGTCAGTTCTGCGCCTTGTGGGAGGTGATGCACCGGCTGAAGAATGACGGCGAGGTGGATGTGTACATGGCCGCACGGCAGGTGACTACGATCTCCTCCCAGGCCTTCAGCGCTGTGGTGAGTAGTGCACGTGGCAGGACTGGTACACCAACATGGCCATGATGTGTGTGTGTGTGTGTGTGTGTGTGTGTGTGTGTGTGTGTAGATGTGTGTGTGTGTGTGTGTGTGTGTGTGTGTGCCCTTCTTCAGGACGGAAATGAATGATTTCCGAGAGTGAGTGACTGTCAAAAATTTTCAACGTCTGAGAGTTCGGGGGCTGGAGGGGGGGGGGGGGGGCGCTATCGTTGTATAGACGTGTCAGCGCCGTCCAGTAAAGGGTGCTCACTCTCTGCAGCAGAGAAAATATCGCTGCTAGTGGCGGGCCTTAGACGTGGGCTGCGCATCCAGGAGAACGAGTAGGTCAGGCATCCGCTGAATCTTGTGTATTCCGCCCCCTTCTCCATTTCAGCACCTCCCTCGTGGACGATTCATTTCAACGCTTGTAGCTCCATCGTGCGGCAGACATGGTGCCTGGTCTGTAGACTCACCGGCATGCAATGACGACTTCAGAGGAAACTTGGACTACTCTGAAGAAACTTAGTGGGTGGTTTCCTACTTGCGCTGGAAGGGAGAACAGGGACCCCTGGGCGCCGCAGAAGTGCGGCATAGCCTCTGGTGGGTTGCGTCACGCCAACCTGGTAGGAATGATTCATTTGTTTCCTGTGGACTTGCGGGGCCCAGACGGCAGTAGGAAGAACGGAAGGGATGGAAATGATCGACGTGCCAGTCATGCTTCTGAAGGGCACAGAAGATAGGATCACAGACCAAGACAGAATGAGACAGACAGACCGGCAGAGAGAGAGAGACAGAAAGACAAGCAGACAGACAGACATGCAACCAAACCCGACCAACAGAGAGAGAGAGAGAGGGAGGGGGTGGGGTAGAGAAGTAGACAGACAGACAGACAATGCAGACAGACAAACCGACCGACCGACTGACAGAGAGAGAGAGAGAGAGAGAGAGGAGAGAGAGAGAAGAGAAGAGAGAGAGAAACGAAAGAAAGAACGAATGAAAATGTATTTAACAGGGTATTCAGATAAACAAATTACACATTTTTTTTCTACCCAGCCCTGGGGAACAAGCGAAGAAAAAATGAGAGAGAGAGAGAGAGAGAGAGAGAGAGAGAGAGAGGGAGAGAGAGAGAGAGAGAGAGAGAGAGAGAGATTTGAAATTTGCTTCTCATTTTTTTGAAGGAAAATGTGTAATGTAAAAACCACCAACACTCAATTAGTATTTTTTCAAATTTTCGGTTTATTTACACAACCTTTATCAAGCATAAAAAGAACCCGTGGGCGTACTAACTAAATGACGGCTTGAAGCACAGCACTGTTTCATCCAGAAAACTGATCATCCCTCACTGTTCTTTACTTAAATTCTTACTCACTGCTTTACAATCTTGTATGCTGAGTGCCTACAGATAAGCCTGCCAGAGTTAAAAGAAGAAATGATAACAATGACATAATGGGAAATGAGAACCTGAGGTAGTCAGTCAAGAGCTAAAAAAAATAAAAACGGAAATGAGCTCAAGCTCACACCGGTGCGAACAAAGCTATCCAAGAATCCCCCTTCCCTTCCTTATCATGCTGGCCATCTGCAGCCTGGAAAGACAACCATACCCCCGAAGGTACGGGTGGGTCCCAGAGAAGTACTGTCCTCCACTGCCGAACAAACCAGCTGGGAGCAATCCTGCACCACCCTTGGAAGCTGGCGCTGTGTTCACATAGGGTGCAGGCACGCATAGGGCATTCCATTAACACGTGAAGAGACATGATTACTCCCTGGCATATGCCCTTGTGTAATGGCCACTGGTTGCGACGCGACAGAACCTCCACGAGAGCGTTCCTATGGGTGTACCAGCCCCTTCGTCATGACTGCCGAGTCCACCGGCAAAAAAAAAACGCCACCGTCAAGCAAATGCAGCTGCTAGATGACGTCAGTTGTGATGGTGCAGGCCAGGCGACGCCATCACACAGCACACTAGGGTCACCGCACAGCGCGGGCAAGAGCAGGAGAAAACAAAACCAAGGGACTGAAAGCGGAAGTCCTATGCCGCCCAACGAATGGAGCAGACAAATGACGTCACTGATACAGAATGTTTCGATCCAGAGGACTTCCACAGACTACAGAAACAAAAGTGATGTGAAAAAGGGGGAAAAAAGAAAAAAGAAAAAAAAGAGGGGAAGGGGGGGGGGGGGGGGGGGATAAAGAAAGGAAAAAAAAAAAAAGAAAAGATCTCAGTCATTAGTTTTGTTTCTGTTTCTGTTTCTCTCGTTTTGTATGTAGAAGATTTCGGGAAGAAAGAAAAACCAAACTTGCATGCTTCCTTTTGTTGCAATGGGTTTTCAGGGCTTTTTGTTTGTTTTCTTTGTTTGGAGTCTTGTAGTCTCTTGGTAGGGACTACTTAAGTACGCTGTATCTGGGAGAGGTGTATCTCATTAGCTATTCATTTTCGTTTTTTTTTATCTCTTCTTCACTTTTCTTGGGCTTGGCTGTTGTTGTTGTAGTTTCCAATCAAGTCAGAGGAGGGAGTCAGGGAGGAGATCCGTGCATGCGAATCCGTACCTCAGTGTGTCTGTGTGTTTGCAGGTGTGTAACCTTTACCTCTCGTACATGGAAAGAAATCGTTGCGTCAACAAATTAAACAGGATTTGGATCAAACCAAAACAGGCCAACGGCTCCATTTGAACGATCTGATATTGATGATTCAACTGTCTTTTTAATTTTTTTTTTTCTGTCCCAACCTCTGCGCCACTTCACAGGCAGTGCACCCACGCCGCTCATTCCGACACCCCGTCCACAGCCACAGCCCGGTCGGCCCCGCTGCAGCCCCGGCACCGGCAATCCACAGGGAGCAGTCCATGTCAAGTTGTCAAAAGGCAACCCACCGAAGGAGACACTGCACTGCTGCCGAGTCACTTCAGTGGTGTTCAGTGGCGCCTGCTCTGATCCAACATACGCAGGACACCACCTACTAAGCCCCCTACTGACGACAATAATTGCTTAGTCGCGGAGCCGGCGTGAGTGAGCTCTCCCTCCGGAGGGCGCCACCACGTCCGTCCAACGACAGCCCCCATGGACTCGCCGATACCGGTGACCCCGACGGAACCAAACCAAGGCCACAGACATGGAGAGGACATCGAAAACTGAGGTCACCATGAGAGCAGGTCATGAAGGGCCACAGAATTTGAGACATTTTTTTTTTTTAATGCTGATCGATGGGAATGAGGATGATTAAGATGATGCTACGGATTTTCCATTTCGTCTGAGACTACATGACAGGGCTGTACTCTACGCTTCCTTTCATAATATATCCCGGCGTCAACCAGGCCCGAGAGATACAGGCACATGCAGTGTTGGTCAGGAAATTTGAGCAACGCTCTCAGAAACGCATCCATTAAGTGGATGAAACTCGACTGTGTGGTCCCAGTCTTCCCAACTGAGTCTCAGCAAACTCTGCTCTGGGTAGGAGCCGGTCGGGGGCAGAAAAACCCACATGAATCTGATGGGATTCGAACCCACGACCTCCCAGCCGGGAGTCCGCGACGACGTAACCACTTCGCCACGGGGGCTGGTCTGTCTTTTTCAGTCTATTGTTATTTGCTGGTGTGTTGATGATCCTCTGTTGTTGATATGGCTTCGGACGTTCTTCTTGATATTGCTGCTGTTGTTGTTGTGGCCACAGGTGTTCTTGTTAATGTCCTTGTTGTTATTGCCACAGGTGTTCTTGTTAATGTCCCTTTGTTGTTGCGACAGGTGTTTTTGTTAATTCTGCTATTGTTGTTGTTGTTGTTGCCAAAGGTGTTCCTATTAATGTTGCCGTTGTTGTTGTTGCCACAGGGTGTTCTTGTTAATGCTGCTGTTGTTGTTGTTGCCACAGGTGTTCTTGTTAATGCTGCTGTTGTTGTTGTTGCCACAGGTGTTTGTCTTGCTAATGCTGCTGTTATTGTTGTTGCTACTGGTGTTCTTGTTGATGCTGCTGTTGTTGTTGCCACAGGTGTTCTTGTAATGCTGCTGTTGTTGTTGTTGC
>JADBJO010025406.1:0-23821 GCA_016801955.1 Conus betulinus
GGGTCTTTTGAACTGACCATTCCCTGATTAACATCAACTTAGTTTATTACCACAGAAGGAAAAAGAGAACGTTTTGGAAATTTAATTCATCATACTCCGAGACGAAAAATATTATTGATCTGATAAAAGAAACTGTAGAGCCTTTTAAGAGCAATATGCAATATTCCCATGTATGCAAGAAACAAACACCAATTCACAATTAATGATCAGCTGTTTTAGATGTTTTGATGATGGAAATAAGAGCAAAACAATAGCTTTCAGTGTACGAAAGAAGAAGGAACAAACAAACACAGAAGAAAAAAATACAGGAGTTAAAAAGAAATAAACATTAAGAATGATAGGTAACTTGAACAAAAGAAAGAAGAATTTTTAAAACTACGAAGAACTGAGAATGAAGAAGGAATTATCATAAGATCTAAAGGAAGATGGGCTGCACAAGGAGACAAGGCAACCAAATACTTCAGTAATAAGGAGATAAGGCATTTTGTGAGTAAGCAAATGCTAAAGCTAGTACCAGATAATGGAGTAATATTGTCAGAAAACTGATGATACGTTGAAAGCCACTAGGCTATACTATGAAAGCCTATATAAAGAACGAACTTCAAGAAATATTGATCTCAGCACATATTTAGAAATTTTACCACGACTGAATGAAATAGAATCAAAAGAATTAGAAGGACTAATTACAAGGAAAGAAGCTACACAAGCCTTAAAGGAAATGCATAATGATAAGAGCCCTAAGACTGACGAGATTACATTTAAATTTCTATAAGTTAAAAAAAATTGGAGACTTATTCGTTACATCATTGAATGTTTGAGAGGTGAAATGTTAATTAATCAGAGGGAAGGAATGATAACACGTCTACCCAAACAGAGATAAGCGAGATAACTTTTGAATAACTGGAGAAATAATAATGATGATGAGGACACTTTCTATGGCGCCCATCCTTAACAACGTAGGCTACAGGGCCCTTTACAAGTTTTAATAATTCAACATCTAAGAAATGTAAGTAGAACACGCACGCACGCACGCACGCTAACAATTCTGCGTTCACGAGTCATAAACGTACATACACACGCACGCACGCACACGGCACACACACACGCGCGCGCGCGCGCGCACGCACGCACGCACGCACGCACGCACACACACACACACGCGCGCGCGCGCGCGCGCGCGCGCGCGCACACACACACACACACCACACTCGAACATGATGTTGCATACATAAACACACTATATGACACGGTGAACAGCTCATTTGTACATGAGCAAAGTGTGCAAGTGGCATGTAACAATTTAGTAGTATTTGAGGTGGTACCCTGCACATTTTTGACAATCTTGTCAAAAGATTGTGACAAGATTGTCATAGTTGTCTATAGCGTGTCAGAATGTTCAAGTCGAGTTCCATCGGCGAACATTTCATGATGAACAGAATGGCTGTTAATGATCTCAGTCAGGGGCGTTGTGTATATTATGAAAAGGACTGGACCCAGCACAGACTCCTGGGGAACGCCAAAGTTTGATGGCGTTTTAGAAGACCGTTTCTCGTTGATAAGGACGAACTGGTGTCTGTTTAACAGATACGACCTAAACCAATTTAGTGCAATGTTACATATGCCAAAGTTTGTGCTCAGACGTGAAAGGAGAATTTCGTGATCAGTTGCATCGAAAACAGGAGACAGGTCGAGAAGCAGAAGAACATATACTCTGTCGTCATCAAGAGATGTCAGAATATCATTCAGGATTTAATGAGTGCAGTTTCTGTGCTATGTCCAGCACGGTAGGCTGACTGGTGGAAACTGAGAAAATTATTCAGAAGAAGATGGTGAGATAGTTAATGCAAGGACAAATTTCTCTAGAAGTTTTGACAAGAAAGAGAGATTGGAGATTGGTCGGACGTTTTTTTCAATTCATTTGGATCGAGCGACGATTTTTTTCAAAAGAGTTTCACAATGGCATTTTTGAAGCCATCAGAGACTGAACCACTCAGGAGAGACTTGTTGAAAATATCTGTGATGACAGGTAGTAGTGAGTCGAGATTTTCATAAATGAGAGAAGTCGAGACAGGATCAAGTTCACATGATTTTTTTTTTGCAGTTTTCTGGAGAATCTCTTTCACAATTGAGTGGTGACTGGTTCAAACTTGGACAAAGTTGGGCCAGAGTAAGTGTTGTTTGTGAAGGACTAGTGGAGACAAATGTGTTACGGATAGTGACCATTTTGTCTCGGAAGAAATTCAAAAAGATATTGGGTAGTTTGCGGGATCTACGTTGATGGGGAAATACAGCAGTCTTCGTTTTGCCCAGAATTTGGTTCATGTTGCGGTAGAGTTTTCGCTACACGTCTTGCTGGCTGAGATCCGAGTCGAGAAGAAAACTAGTCTTAGCTTTTTTTTTTTTTTTTTTTTAAATCAATCTGCAATATTCCGTGTAATAAAGTTGTACATCAATATTTTGTTAAATGTTCCGTATGAAAAAGGAACCATGTGCATAGTAGACAGAATGAAGAAAAGTCCTTTCAAAGATGATAAATGGAGATCAAACAGGGTTCGCACTGGACAGATACAAACGATACAATATAAGAATTTTATATAATATAATGCATTACTGAGAAAGAAAATCTCTTCCAGTGTTGTTAGTGTCGAAGAAAGCTTTTGATACAATATAATGGGGATATATGAAAACATTTATGAAAGCATTCGGATTTAGAGATGAATTGTGTAGCTGGACCTTAGCCTTTTACAAAAACAATAGATCGAATTTTAAGGTGAATGGGAAAGTCTCTCAGAGCCTGGCAATACAAAGGAGCTGTCGTCAGGGCGATCCAGGTTTGCCATATCTATTGATTTTATATTTGGAGGTACTAGCCTGCAGGATTTGAGAAGACAATAATGTACAAGGCATTCAGATAGGAGACACAGAGTTTGAAATTACCCAGTTTGCTGACGACACAACGTTTGCAATCAGGGGGATAAAGAATCGTATGAAAATCTGTTTGAAACCATTTCTGAATTTGAAGAAATTTCTGGACTGAAATTACATTTAAAAAAAAGATCTACCAATATTTGGTTAAAACAGAGCAAAGATTTGGAAACACAATATATTACTGGAAAGGAAATAATATGGAATCCCAGAGTTAAAGTTTTTTTGTGTGTTTTTTTGTTTTGTATATGGTTTCAAATGATTTGTCAAAATGACCGAATTTAATATCAAAAAGAAACTAATCGAGGCGATGAATCTATTTGAAATTTGGTTTGAACGGATATGTACACACGCCTGGTCAGGATTGCTCTACTTTCACGAATACTTTCTAAGTTTATATACCTGTGGATACATTGCCAAACCCTCCAGACAAAGGAATATTAGAAGTGCAAAGAAAGTGTTTTGAATATGTTTGGAATACGAAAAGAGATAGAATTAAAAGAAAATATGCGGTGCACAACATCGAAAATGGAGGCAGTGGAATTCCAGATGTACCTAAGTATAAGCAAACAGTAAAGATTGCTTTGATTGAAAAGATCAATACTACCGATCCAAACTGAAAACATTAATTGAAATACTGTATCCAAATATGGATTCGTTGAATTTATATGGTCCTAGAAAATTTCTTTACTACAAGCTCACCCCTTTTTTTTTTTGAAAGATACCTTTTATGCTTATCAAAACTTTAACAAAAGCATACAGTTACAAAATTCAAAAGAAGTTCATTTTTTTTTTTTTTTTTGCTTTAAAAAAAACTGGACAAGCAAACTTCCCCCCCCCCCCCCTTTTTTTTTTTTTGTAAGAGACGACACTGACGAAAATGGAGACTTCTTAGATTACAAAAGATGTTGTAGAAAATATGGCATTAACATGAATCATCTTGAATATATGGGATGTGTACGGTCAATAAAAGCTATTTGAAGAAAAAAACATAATGAGATAGACAACAGAGAATGTAACCAAACGACAAAAGCGCTACAAGCTGTGTCAAATATAAATCAAGGGTCAAAAGTGTACGACAGTGCTGTTGTAAAAAGAGTTAATGTTATTTGATATTAGTTATGTGATATTTACTGATTTGCTCAGTGGGAGTACAGACTAGGATTTGCGACAGACTGGGAAAAGAGCCATAACAAATCAGTAATTATAAGGGGTCAAACTCAGATGGCTTCAGATTAGAATATGCCACAATATTATTGTCTAAAATAGTATTTTGAAGAAAATAGGTATAACTAATAGTGATAAATGTTCATTTTGTTAGACAGTGAAAGATTCAATACAACATTACCCATGGCATTTTAATCATGTTCGCAGTTTTTAGAGCGAAGTAGAGAAAATTGCTAGAATTGTATAAGAATCAATTTGAATATAGAACTGGTGTTATTTGGAAATAATGACCAGATAGAAACAGACGAAGACTTTGATCAAATTATCCAGTTTGCTAAGTATTTTGCATATAAGTGTAAAATTAATACGATCAGACATAACCCCCAATACTTTTTGAACGAGACAGAGAACGAATATAAAATAGAAAAATATATGCAGTGCATGGAAATGCAGCTCACAGAATTTTGTAAAAAGTGGCATCCATATCAGAATCTTGTGAAATGTAACAGATGATAATAATCATTTGTAGAAATGTTCATACTTTCTAATATCCTCTTCACAGATTGTTGTTCGTTTGTGAATTTGATTGGATTGTTGTAACAGCTGAAGTGTTCATGCATTGTGCCTTTAGTTAGTGGAAGGGAATGCTTTGCCTTTAATTTTTGTGATTGTGGAAAGTTTTTTGCATATGACTGTGCCCAAAACGTTGTTAGAAAAACTCCAGGAACAAGGTAATGACTTTGATGTACAAGGTAACCTTAACTGACTGGACATGAAATGCTCCAATGGAAAACTCTAGGGATGAGCTTCGAACTAGAATATTATGGTTAGTCTCAAAGTGAGGTGACTTCTCGCGCGGAAATTTGAACAAATTTCAAAAGGAAATTATAATGAACCCGCTAGATAAGGCAGACAAACGAATTACAAGACAAAACACTACGCATTTCGACCTCTTTGGTCTTCTTTAGGCAAGATAAACAACATTCAGGACAATGGAAACGAATGAACAGCAATCACTTTATTGGACGTTGAAAGATAAGTGATTGCCGTTCTTCGTTTCCATTGTCCTGAATGGTATTTATCTTGCCTAGAGATGACCAAAGAGGTGGGAACGCGTTAACTAAAATTTCCTTTGAAATTAGTGTATATATGTTTTTCATTGATTGGAAATGTAACACCCAAGTGGAAAAACCCTGCGGACGAGGTTAGTGCTGGTGTATAAATACTATGAATTTGACTGGTGGTAGATGTGTTATCTGAATGGAGAAACTCCAGGGACACGGTTATTTTAATGACCTAGACATGAAATGACCGATTAAAAACTCCATGGAATAAGTTAGTGCTTGTCTTTCAGTAACGTGACCTTGACTGGTTGGACATGGTATGGCCTCAAGAAAAACTACAGGGACGAGATGAATGCTGGTACATTGATAACACGACTTTGATTGGCTTATGAAAATCTGCAAGGACGAGATTAGTGCTCTTGTAGAGAGATTTCTGAAGGATTTTATCTGCTCACGAGACTTGGGTTCATAAACATTTGCGAAAGTAAAGTTAAACTTTTACTACTAAAGCCTGTCCTGCTTTTTATAAGACAACATTCCCCCTAAAATTTTTTGCAACCAAAATCACTTCTCTCCTTCACTTTTGTTTTTCTTCGTTATAAAATATAGTACCACCCTGTTGTTTTTCCCACACTGGTATATCACAGGTGGTCACATGTGCCTCCTGTAAAGATATGATGTCACATTTTTGCTGTTTCAAATATGGAAAATACAAAGACGTTTTAACTTATTTCTCAGGTCTCTTGCATTAAGAGAGGATATGCATGCTTTATTCATCTTTATGACCAAGACATGTTGTTGATTTTGCGTTTGCACATTCAAATCGGTGAACAGACCAATGAATACATACGAACGTACATACATACGTACATGCATACATACGTAAACACATATATGTATACATACATACATACATAAATACATACATAAATACATACATACATACATACATACACACACACACACACATATATACAGAAAGACGAACAGACAGAAAGACAGACAGAAAGAAAAAACAAACAGATAGACAGACCGATGCAGACACGCTGGCAGACAGATAAACGATGGACAGATGTACAGACAGACAGACAGACAGACAGACGGACATATAAGACTGCAGACGGACGGACAAACAGAGAGACAGGAAGAGATAAGTAACTACATAAATGAATAGATGAATGAGCAAAAAACATGTTAAGGTGACATTTGCATCATATTCTGTCTCGTGGTCCGTAAATGTAAGCCAAGGATCAAAACGATATCTTGCCACGTCTCACCTATTACTGCCAGTCCTTAGATGTCACAGGCCCTGATAGTTGTAAAACCTCAGGAGTGGCAGGGATCTCGGAATGCCGGTCGTGTCTACGTTGCTTACCCGACCTCTCAGTTGGACTCCTTCCATCAAACGAAAGGCCGCGTTTTGGGGCCGCGGACCTGCCACGAGACTGCTGCTCCAAAGAAAAGAAAGAGTCGACTGACGGACTGTAGCTCGGTTGTTGTCTTTACCGTCTTTGTGTGGCACCCCTTTTTTTTCGAAGTGTCATCTGACTTGGTAGCTTGTATATCCACCTGTACCCCCTGACTGTCTTTTTGGATGTCCAAGTGCACCCCATCACTTACCCTTTGCCTTTTTGGAGTCTGGTCTTTGATAAGCGGGCAAACCTTTTCTCCGCGCTTGTGAATAGTCTGTTTGCATCGTCGGTAAACCACTTCTTTGCTGCACTGATACTCATGATGGTCGGGCTCCAAACAACGAGAGCGCGTAATTGTTCTTTTACCTGTTTTTGTTCCTTGTGGTAAACACTCGCTGTAAAATGCGTATTATGTTAAGCTGTTTATCCAAAGGAGTTGACGGAATCAAGATAAACACAAATCTACGTACCGTCAGTAAACGGACTAGTTTGTGGTCTTGGTCCTGGGCCCTCTCATATTTCACACGTGACCTGAGCTCACACCTTGCTTTAACAAGAGAATGTTCGGTCTCTGAATCACCAACAGACAATGGAATGTCATTAAGCCATACCTTTGTGGATGGGTTTTTTTTCTCATCGGTGTCGTCTCTCATGATGGAAGGATTTGTCCTGCTTACTTGAAGCTTTGTGTCTCCCAGGCACAAACCTTCCACAATGATGTCTGTTCGCGCCCTCTCTGTAGCCAGGTAAATGCGCTAAAGTTCCCTGATTTCTTGAGCATCGAGGATTGTGCTTGGCCTGCAGCGCGCTTGGACGCCAAACAAATTTCGAGGACGGTCGGTCTGTTGTCAACGGCGTTTGGGATGTCTCTTTGTTTGACAAAGGCCGGTGTCCCATAGGACGCACCCACACAGCAGATAATCGCGTCGGACTACCGACCTGGTGGTCAGCATGCCCACGTCAACGTGACGGAGAATCCTGAAGCCCTTTAAACACATATTACTACTGATCTGGCGGTCAGTCTCTCCACGTCGTCGTGACGGAGACAGCGGCCGGGACACGGGCTGCATCCCCACAACTGATCGTCTCACCGACACCTGGGGAACTGATTACCACCATAACTTAGCTGCGAGTCTGACTTCGGCATCGTGAGGATGTTTCCAGGCCGGTAAATCCGCAGAGACTGAAAGGAAATCCTCGCTTACCTGACTGACAATGAAACACGGTTGAGTAGCTTTCAGATAAACAGGTCAACAGGTGAACAAGCGAACTTTGGCCACCTCTGAACTGTCCTCACAATTTGGGACCGGACAAAAATGGTCTGTCACACACACACACTGTCACAACCTCCCCAGGGGCAATGAATATGTGTGGGCGGTCAGCCATATAGCCTTCCGTAGTTGGAGATGTAATACTGAAAAAGTGTATGAATTTGATGTCCTGAGTGAACTTAAGATATGAGCTTGATTTGTTGTAGTTATAAAGACCAACTTAAGGTATAAGGAGTTAGGTTAAAAGCTCAACTGGGCTGTTTGTTGGCAGCTACGAGACATTGGCTTCAAAGTGATGGACGCCTTGGATCCTGCAGAGGAAATGCTTCGCGTGGCGCAGGAGAAACAGATGTACCGGAATACCTACACCTGCTATTTGACAGACGAGCCTACCGACATCCCGGCTGGTATCTCTCTCTCTCTCTCTCTCTCTCTCTCTCTCTCTCTCTCTCTGTGTGTGTGTGTGTGTCTGTCTGTCTGTCTCACACATACACACACACACACACACACACACACACACACACACACACACGCACGCACACAACACACAAACGCACACACACACACACACACACACACACACGCGCGCGCGCGCGCGCGCATGCACACACACACACTATATATATATATATATATATATATATATATATATATATATATATATATATATATATATAATAAAAACAGATTTTGGACCGCAGATCTTTTGTGAAAAATGTTGAATGTCTTTGAGGATTCACAGAAGTTTTTGAAATAGAAAAAAGAAAAAGAACAAGATGCAAAACATATAAACGTACTCCCAGTTTATCTTGAATACGCATGTACATGTCAAGAGCATGTTTACTATGGAAATACCCATGATCTACCAGTCAGTTATTAGATCTAAAGCTACTTTGAAATCATTCAAATACAGTACTTTCATAGACTGAGTATGATAACCTTTCTATGTGCCAAATTTGATTAAAACCCACCAATATATAAGAAATAACGGCAAAATAACGGTTTTATCGGTTATTTAACCGAGGTACACTTTTGGTCAAATTTAAAAATACTATATGGAAGTGCCATTTGTGTGTGATAACCTTTCTACCGGTGTATACCAAATTTCATTAAAATCCACCAATATATTAAAAAAAAATAACGGCAGTATAACTTTTGAAACTGGTAACTTAGTCCTCACTTGGCTAAAGCCTGTATACATACCAAATTTCATCCAAATCGGACAATATGTACGAAGAATGTGTTTTTAACAGTCAAATATTAAACACTATATAGAAATGCCATTTGTGTGTGATAACCATCGCGGCATCATCCGCTAACCCATAATGAACATACTTACCAAATCTTTAAGAACTATAACTCCAGAAGTTTGTTCTGGAGCGAGTGGCCCCCATTGTTGACCGTAGACAGCCACACAGCTCAGCACATGACAGCGTTCTTCTTTTTTTTTTTAATTTTTTCTTTTTTTTGTTTTTTTTTTTCTTTTTGTTTTTTTTTTTTTTTTTTTTAGTTCCCATTGTAAAGTATCCTTGTTATATAAGAAATGGAGTACAAAACCACGAACAAATATCAACAAGTTTCGGCACAGATCGTCTTCAGGACTTGTGACATCAAAAGAACAATATGCAAAGCAAAATAAACGTACTACAGTTATACCCATGAATACGGGTAAGATAGGCGAAATAAAGAGGAAAAAACGTTTGGGCTGGCGTAACCGTAATGAATGGCTGTTCTGGGTAAACATCGGCCATCATCCGTGCCCCCATAGGACATCACCTCCCAAATTTTCAGAAAGATAAGTCCCGTACTTTCTGAGATTTTCCCTAAACAAGAAAACCCATTCTGGGCCCGTGGTATCTTCGTTAGTAACGGCTTCTGCACTCAACGGCTAAAACTAAAACATCGCGCGCACTAATCTGGTGGACCCACACATGCTAAATACCTCCCAAATCTTTCAGCTTAAGAATCGCACGTACTTTCTGCAAGCTCCCCCCCTCTCCCCCCCCCCACCCCTCTTCCAATCCAACAACGCCAAACCAACACCGTTAGGGTCGTTCTACACCCGTTAGTACGGCGATACCACAGCTAAACTAAAAACCCGTCATCCATGACCCCATAGTTTGATCCCACCTATCTATCACCACCATTTTCAGCAACGCTCGGCCAGTGCTTTTGTTGGAGGCAAATGCGAACACCTTTGACACCAAAGACCACACCCCCACCACACAACCACAAAGGAAAAAGACACAACAGCACACAATTTTCGTTCTTTACCCAGCGATCACCGCGCGTCCTTGGCCGAAACACGATCCGACACGTGCCCGATCTGTTTGCACCCACGCTAGATCCACCCATTATTTCGGGACGATTATGCCACTTTGCCATACCTCTGTTGGCACGGCCCGCTACCACGATATCGCCTTGCTTATATCTCCCGTTCTAGTATGTGTCTACACCCGTCGCTTGGTTTGAGACCACCACGAAGGTAGCTCAGCATGGGAAGTAAGCTCCGCTGTTTGATGATATGCGAAGGAGTCACAAAGGGGGTGAAGAGGTGACCGCACACACCAGAAGTAGAGAAATACCACATGTTGTAGGGATATCGTCTATAAATATATCGACGCAATGTTTGCTTCGCGGCTTCTTTTTTAAGCATGATTGTGACAGGTTTTGTCACGAAATGGAGAATTGAAAAATTGATCAGTATGTTGCATTGTCTACAAGTTTGCGTCTTTTGTGTGCAAGGTTGGAGTGGGTTTGGACAAGTGTAGGTACGATCAAAAGAAAATGGTTAGGGAAAACTGTAAACTGTTGTTATTTTTTTTTTTCTTTCTTCATTTTGCCAAGTAATGGTGAAGCAACATTATTTAATCAATCAGTTGTTGACTTTTAAAGTTTTTATTTTTACGCTAGTGTTACCAGTAGAATAAAGAGATCTCCACATGGTCAACATTTATAAATGGGGTCAGACTGCATGTGAACTATTAGCTGTAATCAAACCAATGAAATAACTCAACAATTTTCATTGTGGTCAAGCAGATTTTAAAACTAAGTTACTGTGATTGGAAGGGGCATTGGTCAATTTTTTTTTTTTCTAAAGAGCATTTGCTTGTGGGATTGATGGTCATGAATTTGAGTAACACAGGGGCTGGAGATTTGTAAAGCGCTTACAGCTTGATCTCTGGCTGAGGGTAGGTGCTATATAAGTATTCATAATAATAAATATAATAATTTGCTACTCCACTATCACATGCTGAATCTCCTTTTAAAACAAACAAATAAAAACTGTAATCCAGTCTAATGTTTTTACCACACAAGTTTGAGTAAAAGGCTTTTATATGGTGGCCAGAATAGCTCAGTGGTTTTGACTCCATTTCCCTTACAGTCCTTAGAATGAGACTATAAATGAGGTTCCTTGCATGAACGCATGCATAACATCTTGCACACATGTAAAATCCCATCACCAACTTTCGGAAGAGAAGGCCAGTTTGGCTGTTGGTATGGATGATACTTTACACTTAGCATGCACCCTGCATGAGAAATAGAAAGGAAGTAAGGAAATTGAGTGAGCAATATTGATTGGATGACATGGGAAACGACTGAATGAAGCGCCAGCTGGCAGCTCTTCAGTCGGTACTACCCAGGTAGACAGCCCCGTTGTGTAAACGAGTGGGGATTTGTAAAGTGCTTAGAGCTTGGTCTCTGGCTGAGCATGGTCGCTATATAAATATTCATGATAGTAATGACATGGAATGGAATCAAACGCCTTTTCTTCAGAGTAAAATATATCAGTATCTGTATCTCCATCAAGTGTACAAAGCTTCAAATGTTTGAGAAACTCACAAATCTTTTCTCATTGAATCCATGTTGGCTAATGGAGTACTGTGCAAGTGAAATATGAAACTGAACATAACTGAAAGTCTACAAACAAAAGTGTGCTTGTCGAATTCACCGATCAGCAGTAAAAGTCAGATTTCTTACTACCTTTTAAATGACGCAGTTGCTTGCGCTGACATCAGTCTTGAGGTAACCCGCCAGTTTCTGAAGATGCTTTAAACAATGCACAGAGAGGAGTTGACTGTTCCACTCACCTTTCAACTCACTGGGTGGAATTTGGTCAGGGCCTTGCACCCAACTGCGTCTGTCACTGACTTGCACATACACGTGCATTTGCACTCGCATCCATGCGCATATGCACATGCTTACATATGCACTTGTGCACACACTTAGACGCATGCACATATTGCATGTCCGTGATTGCACAAGAAAAAGATAAAACGTGTGCGCAACTCTTTTGGTGTTTCAACCGGCTGTGGTTTTTGCAGGTTATAGTAGAACGATGGAACCGCAACATTCGGACCTGTATTCAGAGGAGCTGTACAGTGCAATCAGTGAAAATGACGTCGTCACCCTGAAACAGTTGCTGGCGAAGGGAGCCACCCCAACACACATGCTATGGGGATCAGTACAACATGGTCATCAAGTCTGTCCTCCTCCACATTGCCTGTGGCAAAGGATATACAGAATGCGTCAGGTAAATTTTGTTTGGAGGCATGAGGGATGTGTCCTTTGCTTTTTGGGGAGGAAAAAGAAAGAAAGGAAAACAACCCTTAGCACTGCTCTTTTCTAGGTGATTTGGTTTTTGAGTTGTGAAGAAAGGGAAGTTCAATCTTGAAGCTCTAATTTCTGTAGATGTAAATTATGGGTTTTTCTAGTTTTGGTCAGAAGGCAGGCTTTTATAATTTAAGTATCTTTCAAAATGTAGTTTTCCATCAACATGAGGTGGATATTATCCCCTGCTCCCTCACTTCTCCCTCCCCTGTCTTCCCTCTCCATCACTATGTTCACACATTTCTATTTTCAGCGGTTATGTCTGTGTAAACTTTGTCAATATTTCCATTTTTGACAGTTGTGTCAATGAAAAGGAAAAAAGAAGAGTAAGTTTTTCTTGGGTGCATGTCTATACATAGTGGTGCACATACAGGCCATTGTTCATTGGCATGCATGGACACTTTTTTTCTCTCTCTCTCTCTTTCCTCTCTCTCTTTCTCTCTCACATACACGCACACACACAGTGGCACACACACAAAGTGGCATGCATGCTCACACACACACACACACACACACACACACACACACACACACACACACACTCTCTCTCTCTCTCTCTCTCTCTCTCTCTCCTGAAGACTATACATTTGTAAAAGCATGAACTAATTCACATACATCTACACTCAGGCATGCCCATGCGCGTGCGTGCACACACACACACACACACACACACACACACACACACACACACCATACACAGGAACACACTTGATCACATGTACATACACTTTTGGTTCACATAGTCCAGTAATTTGTCAGTGAAAGAGTGACAGCACAGTCAGCTTTTGATACACAGGCAGATCACACTTCCCCCCTCTCCTTTTCTCTTCTCCCTCACCAGTCTCTTCCTTCCTCCTCCCATCCTCCCTTTTTTTATTTGTAAATGTAAATGTAAATGTACATAGACGTGAACTGTATATATTTTTGGATGTGTGTGTGTGTGTGTGCTTGTGACTGTGTGTGTGTGTGTGTGTGTAACATGGATTTTTTTTTTTTTTTTTTTTACTCTGTGTGTGCATGTGTGGGAGGGAGGTGGAGGGGGAAAGGATAGAGACGGATAGCGCATAGAGATTTAATGATTTTAATTCAGTCCAGGAATATGTGAATGTTGAAAACTTGGGAGTTTACATCTTTTCTGCTCTTGTGTATTTTTGAAAAAATAATAAAGTTCATAAAAACCTTTTGGTGGTAGTTGAATCTGTTGGAGAGGAAACTGACATTTCTGTGTGTGCTCAATACACCTGAACAGTGATCAGTGACTTTATTTTGGTCCAACTTATAATTAAACGAGATGTTCTCACCCAATTCTCACATGGGCTTTCCTGTCGACACTGTCCTCTTCTCTTCACTTTGACAATGGGCCTATGGCTTGAAATGTCAGTTTCCTCTCCAAGGGATTTAATTGCCACCAAAAAGGTTTTTATAAACTTTATGATTTTTTCATTTTACCATGAATCCTGCAGTCACTTTTTTTCTTCCTTATGTATTTTTATGTATAGTGACTCGCTCAGACCTTCATTGCTCATGTGCAGAGCAGGCTGTTGTTGAGTATGTCTGCAGACTTCTTTTTGCGCCACTGGTATTACTTTTATTAACCATCTTGTTTACTCAAGGCACGGCACACAGGAAGAAATTTTGGGGGACAAATTCTTTTTTGTTGTTGCTTTATCTACTTGCCCCCTGGACAGTGCCTTGGAATTTCTAGCCAAATTGATTTTTTCACAGAGTGACCTTTCCCCTATAAAATTAAATAAGACCAGTGAATGCAGGGTTTGTGTTCGTGTTCACAAGCAGTGGAGATTTATTTTAAGGTGATCACTTGGAGTGTTCAGTGTGTTTGAACCATCGAATGAAACAAGTGGCATCAAAGACAGGGTTTTAAAATATGATCGTAGGAAGTTAAATATTTTCTTGTCCACTGATCCACTGTGTTACTAATCGGTTTTGGAAATCCAATTAGCTGACATTTTTTTTTTTTTTGTTGTTTTTTTGTTGTGTTGCTAACCCAAGCAAATGGGCCGTTGGTGAGGAAAATCAAGGGAGAAGAAGACTGAGTTAAGTGAGTTGAATCCCTGCAGTGTTTTTGCTTGATTTCTGATCACCAGTGATGATATGTTTTTTTTATGATAGTTGTTATGTATAAAAGTGTATCTTTTGTGTTAAAGCAGTGATTAACTGCAACAAACCGAAACAAACACATTTACCATGAAAAAAAAAAAATTATTTGATAAATTTTTGGTATTGTTGCATAAGTGGTAGCATATTATATGGACTAATCTGCACATAGTCATATCTCACTTAAAGTGTTGCTCGGAAGGCGTGAAAAACTCAGAAACTGTTGCAAGTTAAAAGACAAATCTCTGTACAAAAACCCAGCAAGTCGCTGTCAAAAGTTGTACTGTTGACCTGTTGTGTGTCTTGCACAGGGCTCTTCTTGAAGCGGGCGCCATGCCAGACATCCCCGACAAGTGGGGAGAGACTCCGCTGAACTATTGCCTGCGTGCGGAGTTTTTATGATACTGCCACTGCCTTGCTGCAGCACGCAGGCGACAAGGCGGCCACCATTGTCAACAACAAGACGGGGAGTCAGCACCGCAGTTCGTTGTTTATGGTGGCAGTTGGGTGCTCTCTGGAGGGCATAAAAATGCTGCTGCTCATTTTGGTGCAAATCCGAATGATGTGGACATCAATGGAATGACCCCGCTGTTGGCATTGCTGGTGGCAAAGCGTAAGTTTCTGGTCTTTTATTTTGATTTTGTAAATTTTCTTTTGCCCTTCTTCCCCAAAACATTTTCTAGTTGGCTGGAAAGTAATTGATGTTTACCTCTAGTCGGTTGGAAAGTAATTGAGAGATTTACCTCTAGTTGGCTGGAAAGTAATTGATCTTTACCTCTCATTTGCATGATGAAGGGGCAGGCACAGGTCACATGTCAGACAAAACGAGATATGGCAAGAGATTCGACTTGAAGACTCTTGCAAAAACATAGATTTCTAGCCACATTATTTGCTGCTGAAGGCTGTCGGTAAACAATATTTTTCTCACTCTCTGTATAAATTGTATCCCCTTTCTATGGAAATTCCTCTCTTTGCTATGGGAGCCACATCTCAAAGTATTGTGCTTCTTAGTTTTTGAACCATACTCACAATCATCTGTTGCTTGAACTACTCGTTGAACTTGTTTGTGTTTCAGGACAGTTATTTGCTGGTTGGACTGTTTAAGAACAGCAGTGTAAACATGATCTAATCTGCTCATTTGTACATGTCAGAACAGAATTCACAAAGTAACCAGGAGTTGGGCAGCTGTCACTGGACAGTTAAGAACATTACCTCTTGAAACTGAAGTCGTACATGCGTCGGACAGATTTAGAACTATATTCTCCAAGCACTGTCAGCTGATTGGGTAGTTTCATGTCTCTCTTTGGCTGTTGGCAGACAAGGAGAAACAGTTGGTACCGCGCGATGAAAGCTCTGGTGGGTGCAGGAGCTGATGTCAATGCGAGGGATTTGCAAGGAGTGACAGCTCTTCACGTGAGTGTGTGTGTGTGTGTGTGTGTGAGAGAGAGAGAGAGAGAGTGTGTGTGTGTGTGTGTGTGTGTGTGTGAGAGAGAGAGAGAGAGAGAAAGATGTGTGTGTGAGAGAGAGAGAGAGAGAGAGAGAGAGGTGGGTGTGGGTGTGTGTGTGTGTGAACCACGTGTGGAAACGTGCACACATTCTTTGTTTGCACACTGCACATCCTACATGTCTGAATTGCCTGCTACCTGTATTCAGCGGCTCACAGCTTACGTTCTCTTTTAAGTGATGTGGTTTAGCTGGGTCCATTATGTTTAGAGTTACTCTTATCCCTCCTAATGAACAGCACCTGTAACTTTGGTCGTAAGATATATCATCCCTTTCATGAGGGTGCATATATATTCTTTCTAGGCTGCGAAGTGACTGCTTGTGAAGAAGTGGAGATTGGGAGCAGCAGAAGGAGGAGGATGGGGGTTAGATAGTACCCTAAATTGCTATGATGAATAGCACTTGCACAAAAAGAAAGAGAGAGAGAGAAAAAAAGAGCTGTTTGGAGGAGCAGGGGATTGGGTATATAAAACCACAGGTTGTAAAAAGTTCACTAACGACATGCTTATTGAAGGATTTGTGGGGGAGATTTTTGTTTGCCTTTGATACTTATTAGTGTTGAATATTCTTTTGAAGATGCTGTTAGATTTTAGGGGGGTAAGATTTTGGAATTAGGTTGGGCAAGGTGTGTGTTCTGATCCTCTTGCCACAACCTCCAACCCCACCTCCTGTCCCTCGTACTCCCCCTTCTCATCCATAGTGGCCAGTTATTTGTATAGAACAGCATGCCCTACCATCCCTGACCATCCAGGATTTGTCCTGGAAAGTTGATTTTAGAAGGCACTGTCCCGAAAATCCCGGATTTGCAACACATGTCCCGGAAAAAAAAAAAAATTTCGGGCGTCCCGGGGGAAAAAAATCAGGAGGAGTAAAAAGCTGTTCTTATCGTGTTGCACAAAACTGAGCCAAGCATATCGTCTGCTAGAGTGCGTAGACGTAATGTGTGTGCGCGCGAAAAACAAACAAAAAAAAAAAAACTTGCTTTCATTTTCAAGTCAGAACATGCCGTTGAAGAGGAGACATGATGTCGACACAGAGTCGGATTCTGACTCTTCAGATGGGTCAGAAAGGAGTGAAAAGAAAAGAAGAAAATGACCGTGAAGCGAAGTTGTGTGTCTTCAAAAAAGAATTCTCAGAAAAGTGGCCTTGTCTACAAGGGAGGAAAGGAGTTTCATCTATCTTGACACAGTTTTGTCCTGATTTTACGGATTTGTCCCTGATTTCTGTCTGTATTGTCCCTGAAAGCAAATTTTTGGGTATGCATGTCTGATAGAGTAAATGCTTTGTAACACACCACCAACTGAACTTTGCTGGCATTATGACGAGGTAAGTCAAAGGGCCCACGACGACGACCATAGAACTCCATCACAGTATCACCAGCTGGATTGTGAATCATGAGATTGTGATCCTTCTGTTTCCACAGCTGGCTGCACGTCGCCTGGACAAGTCTGCCGTGGAATACTTGCTGTCTGCCGGGGCAGAGATCAACGCGGCACACTGCCAGGACGGCACTGCCCTGACCGAGGCCATCAGAGTGGCCACCGAAGGGGAGTGACAAGGCTGTCACGCATGGAGATGCTTGAAAGAAACGGTGGAAGGTTTCCACAGCCAGCCGCACGCACTTCCCCTGGACAACATAGTCGTCAAAGACTTGGTGTCAGCTAGGGCAGAGATGGACATGTCTGACGTCCAGCTGGTCACTGCCCTGATCATCCAAGTCTTCGGTACGACCAACTCAGATGTAAGTGATGCCCTCATGGACATTTTGCATATTGAAAGGAAAGACAATAGAGGGCAAAGTAAAGCAATTTGATTTATCATTTTCTGAGATGATAAAGGAGATTCATATCAGTCATATCATATCAAGAGGGGAGGATTGACAGAATTTTCAAAGAGAGAAGAAAACTGGAAAATACTACTATAAATGAAGAGTTGAAAAAGTATTTGATACAACACAGGTTCTGTTTCATGTTCATAGGCAATGTGAAATTCTGAATTGGACTCGGGTGACAGATTCTCCAAATTTTACTAGAATTTCATTGTCACACACACAACAAAAAAAAAAAAAAAAAAAAAAATTGAGTCAGTGCACAAAATGATTTTTATCCACCAGTATTCTGAGCAATATATTGAAAAAAAAAAAAAAAAGAAAGAAAGAAAGAAAATGAAAGATTGATGAAGAGTAGATAAATTGTCAATCAAAATACCTGAAAACAAGACAAGAAGAATTAAAAAAAAAAAAAAAAAAAAAAAGTGCAACACTTGAAGGTAACTCACTCTCTCTCTTTCTCAAACACACACTACATATACAACTAGAGGGGAATGAGCTTGTTTTACTTTTGTCTGTATTATCCATTTATTGCCATACATAGTGAACAATTCCATACTCTTGTACCAGTTTTTCTTTATATAGGTGTCTGTGGCACACAACAGAAAAAAAAAAACGGAACAAAGATTTTAGATTCAGGCGCCATTATTTGCTTATCGCAAGTTGAATTTCCTGCTACAGGGGAGTATAATTCATTATTAATTGCACAATAGCCCTCCAGTGGGGCCTTGCCCCAGACCCCTCAGAGGGCCAGCCATACCAGCCCCTGGACCTGAACCCATTTTCTTTTGTTTTTAGCCTTCAGTAATTCTAAACTCGATTCAAATGTAAAATTGCATGTTTTTTTTTTTTAGTGTGTGTGTGTGTGTGTGTGTTTTCTTTTGTTTTTTTTTTTTTTTTTGATAACTCTAACCAAGCTGTGCACAGCTTTCATTCCCAGCTTCGGTTTCATAGGGATTTGTTCTGTGGTTGAATTCTTTGCTGTGTGGGTGTGGTGAATTTAGATGTTTGCGCTCCAGGAAGCATGAGTTTTCTGCCTATGTTTTGCTTACTTTTCCTTTGTGTTGTACAATTAGCCTTTTCAGTGCATATTTGGGGCTTGATTAAATTCTTCCCTTGATGAAAATTGAATTGATGGGTTTTTAGGAAAAAGAGAAAAAGGGTATGTTTGTGTCTGGGCAGTATGAGCTTCTGTCCTTGTTTGGCTTTGTTTTCATGGTGTCGGCTTGTACAGTTATAGCCTTTTCAGTAAATGTTTTGAGATTGATATTCCTTATGAATTGTAGTGTGCTAGATTCCTTCAAATTTGTCTCCAGAATGCCTTAGATCGCACGGATTTTAGTTTCGATTTTCAAAATTTTTCGGGGGAAACATGCCCCCCCCACACCCTCCTAGAAATTCCCTCCCCCCTTTTTTTTTTTTTTTGCCTTAGCAATTGCAGGCTCTGTAGGTAATGAGAGGAAGTCTTTGTGTTCATGTTATTCAGCGGTCAAAGGTTGCGGCAATGGACGTCATCGAGACTTTGATAGCGGCAGGCTCCGACCTCAACAGTCCCGTCAAAGGGTCGAATGTGCTGCATCAGTGCCTCAGAAAGGGCAGGTGGACAGAGATCCTGCTCAGCTTCTTCATAAGCCGGGGAGCTGATCCTAATCTTATTGGTGAGAGTTGTCCTTCCTTGATCAAGTGTCCCATGCACTTTGTTGTCATTCTCTCCGACACATTCCTTGTACTTCTGCTTGCTCGTACATGTTATGTGGTGGCTTGTCGTCGGTGTTGTGGTTAGAGTATTTTGTCCTTTTAACAACAATGACAAATGAAATGCTGAACTGGTAAGAAGTGAAGTGAAGTAAAAAGCACTGCAAGCCAACAATTTCTCCGTCATAAACACAGTGACTCAGCAGTATTTTACACAGGGTTCGTATGCTCCTTGAAACTCCTTGAATTCTGACAGGGAATTTCAAGACCTTGAAAACCTTTGAAAATCAATAAAATGTGGTTCTGTTGACCAAACCTCCTTGAAACCTTTGAAAATCAAGCCATCAGCTCCAAAAATCTTTAATGTGGCAAAAAGAAATGGCAGCCTGATTTTTCTGTGTCCAGGTTAATGAAAAACTATCAAAAACAAAATTTTTACACATACAGTCGCGATCCTGGATCGTCTCCGATTTTTATTAAGGGAGATGATTTGTAACTTCATCAAAATTGATGAAGTTTGCAATTATCTCCCTTGGTCAAATCGACGACGACAATCCATGATCGCGACAATGTTTGTAAAAATTTAAGATAATTTTTTTTTCATCAACTTGAACGCAGAAAAATCAAACTGCCATTTCTTTTTTTTCATTTTTACGCAAGTAGTGTAGCCTTAAAGGGAGGTGGCACGAAAATTTGACCATTTTCTTTCAAAAATCGTGTTGTGGGTTTTATGTGTTTTTTTGCGCTCAAGAAAGTCTGTTGAAACCATCTGTGGTGTTCATTTTGTCTATTTTCACTTTTTTTTTTTTTTTTTTTTTTTTTAGTAAAAAAAGGACTTTATTTTCAAACACTGTTCTCTCAAAGTCACTTTTTTTTCAACAATGGTTGATGTGCAAGGACTACAATATCTCTGGATCCAGACTAGCTAGCTTGGTAATTTTTTTTTTTCTTTTAATCAGAAATGATTTCTGCTTGCAATTATATTATCTGTAAGTCGAAACAGCACGTACTATTTGCTATTTCTATTGGAATAATTCAAAAGCACTGAAACGTGAAGCCGGATGGCCACCATATGAAAAAAAAAATTATTGAAAAAAGAGCATTTTAGATATATAAAAAATCCTTCTGTAATTGCATTACTATAGCTCAGCAAAACAATATATAAAATCCTTTTGTGACTGCATAAGTATAGCTCAGCAAAACAAAAGTCATTTTTCTAGTGCCTAACACATCCGCTATGATACAAATACGGTTCGTGTCATGAAGAACAGATCTGTCTGTATTCCCTGCTCAGAGTTGATTTCCATTTCCTGAGGGAAATTTGTCAGCAGAATCTGGTTCATTGTATTGGTCCACCCTTGGCATAAAATAGAGATATGCCTCCAGTAATCCTGTGGTATTCTCATCACCAAGGACACAAACACAAAATGATGATGCCCCCCCCCCCCCCCCTCCCCCTCCCCAATGCAGTCAGTGAAGAGTAGGTTAAGGTAGAAAGCAAATAGCCTTTAAGAAAAAAAAAAAGATGGAAGTAAAGAGTAATCAGTGTTAAGGAGAAATCGGTGAGTCGGTTGACCCATACAGTTTAAACATTTATACACGTTTGGTGAAAATGCAAAGAATTCGAAGAACTGGGGGGGGGGGGGGGGGGGAAGGTCAAAAGCTTGAGACAAAGTGTTTGAGCAGTAATTGCACTTGTGGTGTGTAATTGTGGTGTTGGTGCTCTTAACAAAGAATGACAACTCTCACTAACTCTCATATGTGGAATCATGTCTGGCAAGGTCTGTGTGTTCGACATATTGATACTACAGTGGTAGTAGCTAGGATTTTAAAAGGCTGTGAAATATATAAAAAAAAAAAAAAAAAAAAAAAAAAAAAAGAGAGAGAGAGAGAGAGGAAAAAAAAAAAACGGCGCCAGAGTATGCTGATGAATCAGATAATTGAAAGTAAATTGTATGGGGAGAAACTATTTTGACAGTCAAGACTGGAAGATCAAGTATCCTTCTACCCTGTATTGTGTCTTGGTAGAAGACATCCCAATCCCCCTCCCCCACTTTTTGCAAGAATTTGGAAGACGTGTATGCATGCACACTTTGTGGAAAATGTGCCAATTTCAGTTGAAAAGTACACCAATATTAGTAAGAGGGAAAACAGGTCTTTTTGTTGATGTGTGGATAGGTTTAAGTGTGCCAGCAGTCGGGTCTCTCAGTGGTCGCTCGACTGCTACATAACTGGAGCATAATGGGTTACATTTATGCCGACAGCAACCAAGAATTGTGCAGAATAGCCTTCAGTTGATCTCCTGAGAGATGAAAATCCCCCCTTGACTGACGAGTCAGTAAGATGGTGAACAAGTAACTAGTGCAGAAAACCTAGACCAGCAATTCCGCTGTCATGAGGACACTGACAGGAGAAAGATTCATGAAGAACAACAGGTGGAGAGAGGCAGACAGAAAGTTGAGGCAAAGTGAAGTGTTGCATCATGGGTCAGGCGGCATTCTTCATGCTGTAACTGTAACACTATCAACGCAGACCCTGGTTCTGCTCTCGGAGCCCAGTCAACGCTGCTGCAGTCACAGCACTAACAGGAATTCCCTCAGGACACCAGATTTTTACCATTTTTAATTAATTTTCCTTAAAAGCCTAAATCTGACAGTGACTTTATTTTTGTACAGTGAATCGGAGCTGTCTTTCATCTTCTGGATGATAAATGTTTTAAAAGACAAAATGATTGTTTTGTTGTTGTTTGATTGAGTTGAAAATGAATACTTTGAACAAGAAGCACTAATTCAGTGCTTGGAAGAGGCCAGAAATGGCTGCTTTCTCTTCAAATTAACCAATGAAATTGACTGTTAGTAGCTTGCTAACTGGTATGATTTGATGCAGGAAGTACTGTATCTGTACACCGACACCACTGGTTAAAAATTCTCTGGGAAATTCGGTCATATTATTTTTAGAAGACCATCGCTATCATTCTTGCGACGTGTCCTAAGTGACAGATTGCTTGCCGTGAATATTTTCGCCCCACATCACGGAGTGGTAAGTCGGGCACTGCGATCATTTTCACGGTGTGCTGTGAAAAAGTTAGTTTGAATCAAGTCATTACTTTAACCCTCTTATACTCGCAACGGGACAATCTTAACGTCGGGCGCCTGTTCTTCCCGCACCGGGAGTTACGGGACCTCTCCGGGACTCCATCACGCAGTGATCACGTGTGTAGACACACACAGTCGCAGACAGTAACTAGGAAGTTCAGACATGGTCCCACTATTTTATTTTTGGGTGATGGTACCGTGTGTGTTCATTGAGAATAGGCACAGAACACAGCGAGTAACTTTGTGAATGGAAACTGACCGACTTTCACAATGGCGGCTTTCGCGTCTGCTACAAACGATGAAGAGATGATCGACTACTCGCAAGAGGAGTTAGATCAAATTATTGTAGAAGTAGAGACGTTTGAAAGAAAGATGGAGAATGAAAGTGATATAGAAGTAGGTAGTGGTGTGAAGAAGACAGTGAAGTGCAAAGCGACCCGGAATACAATGTTCCACGCAGCGCTTCAGACAAAATGGCGGCCCGCGACACATGGCACGGCAGGGGTGCATCAGTTTCAGGAACCCACTGGGCCGGCTCACTCGTTACCTGACACTGCTACACCACTTGATTTTTTCGTTTTGTTTGTTCCTCTGTGTTTTTTAAGACTGCTGCCGATGATACAAACAGGTATGCAAGACAAAAACAAGCTGCAAAGGGCGCACCTGACCCTCTTTTGTAGTACTGTGTGTGACATGTGACAAGTTTTTTGTATGACATTGGTGGGACAACCAGTGAGACCTGTACTGCCAGGCAGCAGATGGATCGCGTCAGGTAGGCCTCAGATTTCATCTTACACTAACAACTTGCATCAGCATGGTGATTGCGCATGCTTGCATGCTGTAAACTTTATTGTCATCATAAAACGTCACGTGTCTGGTGACAATTTGGTGACAGTGACACGACCTGTATTTCTAGGACAGACGAAATATAGTTCAAAGTGAAGTGCATGCTCTTATGAAACTGTCTGCCAATTTTCTTTCTCCTACAGGTCACATACATTCCCTATAAGTTAATAATCACACATACCCATTTTTAGGCTGAAACCTGTAAAAGAATCCGAAATCTAGGGGAAGTTTGCAGTCATATTGCTATGATCATGTGCAGCAGAGTAGCGTCACTTTGACTAGATTTCAG
>JADBJO010025407.1:0-23819 GCA_016801955.1 Conus betulinus
CGTATTGAGGGAGATGGAGGCGGATATTGTGTCTTAATGTGGATATGGATGGCGTGACACTGGTGTCTTATTGATGGATCTTGAGGCGTGACATGGTGTCTTATTGATGGACATGGAGGGCGTGATATTGGGTGACTTATTTGATGGATATGGAGGGCGTGACATTGGTGGCTTATTGATGCGACATGGAGGGCGTGATATTGGTGGACTTATTGATGGAGATGGAGGGGCGTGACATTGGGTCTTATTGTGGACATGGAGGGCGTGGATATTGGTGACTTAGTTTGATGGATACGGAGGGGCGTGACATTGGTGTCTTTATTGATGGATATGGAGGGCGTGATGTTGGTGTCTTATTGGAGATGGGAGGGCGTGATATTGGTTCTTATTGATGGAGATTGAGGGCGTAGCATTGGTGTCTTGTATGGAAAGAGGGAGCAGATGAAGGGCGTGACCATTCTTGTCGTATTGGGGTGGTATGCCAGCGCGTTACTTTAGTGGTCTTTATTGGTGCCCAGACGGAGCTATTTTTGAAGGTCATGACATCTGGGTCTTTATTGTGGTGGATGAAGGGCTTGACATTTTTGTCGGATAGTGTGGATGGAGGGTGTGACATTGATGTCTTTTTATGGCGGATTCAAGATGCGTGACATTAGTGCTCTTATTGGGCATAAGGAAGCGGTTTTGAAGGGCGTGAACATTGGGGTCTTAACTGGGACGAATGAAGGGCGTGACGTTTTTGTCGGATAGTGGCAGATAGAGGGCGGTGACATTGGTGTCGATTTGGGCATCAGAAGAGCGTGACATTGGTGTCTCTTTCGGGGCGGAGGGGGTGGATAAAGGACGTGACATTGGTGTCTTATCGGGGTGGATGAAGGGCGTGAGATTATCGTGTTATTTGGGCGGAAGAATTGCGTGACATTTCTGTGTTATTGCAGGCGGATAAAAGACGTGTAAGATGTGTTTTTTTTTGTTTTTTTGTTTTTTTTTTGGGGGGGGGGGGGTGGGGGGGGGGGGGGGTGGGGGTGCACATTGGTGTCTTATGGGGGGGAGGGGGTGTGGGGTGGTGGGGGGATGGGGTGGATGAAGGACGTCGCACATTGGGGGCGGATGAAGGGCATGGCATTGGTGTCTGACTGGGGGGGCAGATCAAGGTCGTGACATTGTGTGCTGGGGGGCGGGGGGATCAATGGTGGGTGTGTCCTGGGTGGGGGTGGGGGGGGGGGGGGGGGGGGGGGGGGGGGGGGGGTGAAGGGTGGCTTTGACATTGTTGTCTTATTGGGGCGGATGAAGAGTTTGACATAGTGTCTTGTCTTGTTGGGGCGGATAACATGCGTGACATTGGTGTGTTACTGTGGCAAAAGGAGCCTATGATGGGCGTGACATTGGTGTCCTGTCAGGGTGACTCAAAGGTTTTGAGAGTGGAAGAAGGTTTTTCCTGAATATTCAGTGGGGCAAGTCTAGCAGTGCCGGCCTGCTTCACTGGGATGAATGAGACAGGTGTACAGAGCCATTGTGGCTTTTACCTGTACTAGTTGTGAAAGGTGCGACAGTTATCAACGAAGCCTGAGATCAGGATTTCACAGGCTTTTTGCATGTTAAGATCGGATGGTTCTATTATAGTATTTAAGTGGTGTTCGCCTCGTGCACCATTACTGAGCTGATGACGATTCTAACGTTGGGGAATACCTGATAAGTTAAATGGGATTAAGTCACACCACGTCTCTTTAGTGATTTCACTTGTGGATCTACAGTCATTTACCCCCACATGTAGGGCTACTGTTCTGGGACTGGAGAACCACGTTGGGTGCTGCAGCCACTATGTCAAGTCAGAACACACAAACCTGGTACATGGATTTTGGGCACAATTCTTGGCGGGGCGCAATTCTTCGGAGGTCGATGTCTCTCGTGACGGAATCTCCATCAGATACAGAACGAGTGGGACAAAATATTGCGTGCAGTGTTCATTCGGGACACTTCTTTTAGATTTACAGAAGGGCGGTCGGTACCTCTACCTGAATTGATTGTTGTTTGAGGTCTGATGTTGGCAAATTGGTTAAAGCATCAGACTGATTTGTGAGAGGGCTGAATCACATTGGAGGTCTGGACTGAGTACACAACACCGTCTTCTTGAGGACACCGGCTGTCTTCTTGTCCGCGGGCAGACAGAGGGCTTACAGTCAGGAGCTGGGGATTGTGCCTTGTTTCAGGGTCGTTCACGTTGTTGGTTCTGACAATCCCCCTGTTGATGATGGTCGACTAGTTCTTTGCTAGTTACATGTTCCACGTGAGGTCTTTCAGGCTGTTCGTGCAGCCTCGGTGACTTGTTGTAGAGGGTAGAGAAGATCACATCAATGGAAGTATTTTCCAGATCTGTCTTGTCACCTGCACATTGTGTACTGGTGGAGATCACATCAATGGAGGAACTTTTAGAATCTGTGTCGTCACCTTCACACTGTGTACTGGGGTCGCATGATCTGGCTGGTGTCCAACTTTTTTCGCGTCGCTGTATATATTACCCAGCTGAGTTTATAACAAATGGTTCTCTTTACTTAATGTGCTGACTTGTTTTATCCAGATCACAAATTCTTGCTTCGAGAGAATGAACAAGTGAGTGGACAACATCAAAGTTAGAGGCTATGTGTGTCCGCATTTCATTCTTTGCACACATCTTCACGTCCTCCATCTGTTCAGACACTGCTGTCTGAAGGCAGACACTGCATGATGTCTGAAGGCCAGAAAGAGAGAGCTGGAGATCTGAAACAGCCTCTTGCGGTTGCTGGAATCTCCCAGTATAAAGGCCAGTGGTAATGTTTTTGGCAGGAGTCTTTTTTCTGTCTGGGGGTAAAACAAAGGGTACGTTTGCGGAGTTTTTTGACTTGTGAACGGCCCATCTTCATAATCTGCAGAGGAGTGGAGGGGACGTGGAGTGTGGGGGGAGGAACTGACGGGACGTGGGACACGGGAGGAGTTGAGGGGACATGGACTCGTTGTTTGCGTCAGGTTGATCTGGTGAGCTGCGTTGCTCCACAAAGGCTGACTGGTCAGTATCCGTTTCTGATGGCTTAGTTTCTGAAATGGCAGGATGTCCTGTTTCTCACTCGGAGGACATGCCAGTGTCTGCTGCAGAAGATTCTTTACCGCTGAATTGTGGGGTAGGAGTTGAGGAGGACAAAACCCGTGGGCAAAATTGTTTCACGGGTTACGTGCAGTGGAGATACTGAAGCCTGCATGGATAGAAGAGTCTTTAACATACGTTGGCTTTTCCATCGCTGTAACTGCCATCGCTGGTGTTTATAGCTGATCATCATAGGACACCGAACCTAGAAAGGTCACTGGTGTGTTCAGCAGTGATTTTGTCAGAGTGATATGGTCACCGTTTCTTTGGTAGGTTTGAACGGCATGTCGGGGGTGACTTCCCATTCATCTGTGCCCCACTGGATACAGTCCTTTTCCCTGGCAAAGAAGAGTACCAGCAGCTGTGCTGGATTTGAAGTATAAAGTCAGAGTGATACGTTTAGATGCCAGGATCGTCGGAATAGATACGCATAACAGTTTTTGCCAGAAGTGTTTGGGTCTCGGATATCCATACTGATGATGAAGAAAGAATGTGTTCGTTTTCATCATAGTCGAACGACTCCATCTTGATAGACGTGTCAGAAACAGCGGAGTAACGTACAACAACAGCGCATTACGCCAGATATACAGTTCTTTTTTTCTCACACACCAAAAACGCTTTGGAAATGATCGAGAGTGAGTTTACGTTTTTTTCGTCGATTCACCATCATCAGCATGTGGATGGACAGCCAAACGGTGGGCCATATCACTCATGATGGCGCGCGCCGAGTTTTCAGTCATGCATGTGAAAATTAAATTATAAAGAAAATAACAAGAAATAACAGGATAATCTCACTCAGTTGCAGAACTGGCCTTTCGCGGAGACATCGTCAACAGCGTTTACATGATGCACATGTGATTAACATTTGAAAATAGAAATTTCTGAAAACTGACAGTCATGTGTGTATGTGTGTGTGTGTGTGTGTGTGTGTGTGTGTGTCCCCGTCCATGGTCAAAATATGTTTCTACTCGCTCCAGAAAAAACTACTGGGCCGATCTTTCTGAAACTTTGTAGGTATGTTCATTATGGCTCAAGGATGATGTCCGATGTGTTATTTTACCGCTATACCGCTAACGGCTATAACGGCCTATAACAGTTTTCCTTCTTTATGGAATATCTCAGAAAGTACTTGGCCAATATCTCTGAAAATTTGTAGACCGCGTTTTCAGAAAGATCGGCCGTTACTAACGGCTATAACGGTTTTCTTTTTTTTTCTTTTTTTTTTGTATGGAATATCTCAGAAACTACTCGGTCGATCTTTCTGAAAATCTGTAGGTATGTTCTTTATGGGTCACGGATCATGCGCAGTGTGTGTTATTTTACCGTTATATCCGTTAGCAGAGACATTGTCAACAGAGTTTACATGATGCACATGTGATTAAAATGTAAAACAGAAATTCTGAAAACTGACAGTCATGACAGCTCTCATCTCTCTCTCTCTCTCTCTCTCTCTCTCTCTCTCTCTCTCTCTCTCTCTGTGTGTGTGTGTGTGTGTGTGTGTGTGTGTGTGTCCGTCAGTTCCCTCCTCCCACACTCCCACACTCCACACACACACACACACGCGATCGCGCGCGCGCACACACACACATAACGCACGCGCGTGCACGCGCATGCACAACTCACGCACAATGTGTTCTCAACACGGAAATGGGCGTCTGGTAAACATGGCCAGAATTCATGTTGAGTACGCGCCATCCGTTTGGGACCCACACAACCAGCAACGAGATCCAGGAGATCGAAAAGATCCAGCGTAGAGCAGCCAGATGGGTCACACACAGCCACAGACAAACAACAAGTGTGGATGAAATCCTACGCTCTCTGAAGTGGCCTACATTAGAGAAACAAAGACAAAGTGCTAGACTGGAAATGATGTACAAATCCCACCACAATCTTGTCGACATCAACTCTTAATTGCTATCAGCAAAAAAACATACCTAAGTATCTATCAGCAATAGAACATACCTAAGTATCTATCAGCAATAGAACATACCTAAGTATCTATCAGCAATAGAACATACCTCAGTACCTATCACAATAAAACATACGTCAGTATCTATCAGCAATAGAACATACCTAAGTATCTGTCAGCAACAGAATATACATCTCCTTCAACTATGAAACATGAATTAGCGGGAGGTTTGCACCTCAGTATCTATCAGCAAGAGAACATGCATCTCTTTCAACTATGAAAATGAATTAGCGGGAGGTTTGCACCTCAGTATCTATCAGCAAGAGAACATACATCTCCTTCAACTATGAACATGAATTAGCGGGAGGTTTGCACCTCAGTATCTATCAGCAAGAGAACATGCATCTCCTTCAACTATGAACATGAATTAGCGGGAGTTTGCACCTCAGTATCTATCGGCAATAGAACATACATCTCTTTCAACTATGAACATGAATTAGCGGGAGGTTTGCACCTCAGTATCTATCAGCAATAGGACATACATCTCTTTCAACTATGAAACATGAATTAGCGGAAGGTTTGCCTGAAGGCATATTGTCATGTAATCATCATATAAAAAAAGGATAATACAAATTCACCGGGGACTTAAGGGGCATTTAGACATTCCAGGATCAATTTCAGTGGCAGAGAAGACAAACATGAGCGTGACTCTGGTTTCCCTCTTCACAAGAGCACCGTGAACAGTGTGATCATCAGCCGCCCACATCTGACTGAGGGCAACCCCCTTCAACATCACCATCATACCAACTTGTGCACCCACACATCAGATTTTGATGACAGTTGAGTTCATTTTTTTTCTCCCAACAACAGGAGATTCTTTACCAAACACCTAAGGAAGACACATACTATGTGATGGGAGGCGGCTATGCTCAAGGTAAGGTGGAACAATACACAACTGGCCATACACTTATGAACAATTTTGCAATACAGTGACAAATGATAGCGGGGGTGGGGGTGGGGGGGGGGGGGGGGGGGGGGGGGGGGAAGGGGGTAGAGGGGTCAGACACCTTGAATTCTCCGGCTGCAACAACATTCGGTTTTTGTTGTTGTTAGTATTATGTTTTTTATTTCATTTATTTTTATTATTGTTGTAGTAGTTATTACCATTATGATGTAGTAGTATGGGTGATGATTGGCATCAGTATGATTAGTATTATTGTAGTAGTTTTTTTACTAGATTAGTATTATAGTAGTAGTAGAAGTAGTAGTAGCAGTACAGCAGCAGCAGCAGCAGTTTTGTTAGTAGTATTAGTAGTGGGTTTTTTAGCAGTTGTATTAATATTATTGTTGTTTTTTATTGTCGTGTTGTTGATACCACCGCAGCTACCATAATCCCCATTATCGTCATCGTTATGGTGCTACTGCTGCTCCTGCTGCTGCTGCTGCTGCTGCTGCTGATGATGATGATGATGATGACAATGACGACGACGACGACGACGACGACGACGACGACCCGATGATGATGACAGTGATGCTGTTTAATATCGTTGTGATAATGACAATGATAAAACGATGACGATGATTGTGACGGACCATTTTTGCCCGGTTCCCAAACTGTGGGGACTATTCTAAAGTTGCATTAGTTTGCCTGTTCACCGTCAACCTGTTCACCTGACAAGTATTCACCCGAATTTTGTGTCAGTCAAATGAGTGAGGATTTTTCTCTGTCTCTGCTGATTTGCCAGCCTGAAAACGTCACACGCTGCCAAAGAGAGACTAAAAAACATAACGTTTTTCTTTTTTCTTCTTCTTCTTCTTCCTCTTTTAAATAAGGTATTATTTGATTTATGAACTGGAAGTTAGAGTTTGTACTTAGGGAGTTGGCTTTTCCTACAAGTGGTCGTGGATTTTCCCCATTTCTTAGTGAAGGCCTACGATTTTGATTTGTTCCTTGATTGATCTTGTGTGACTGACGAGACGAGACTTGACAAGACAAAGGGTGATTGTAGGAAGTTGTGATTTGTGTGATTCGAGAGGTGGATGAGAAGAATGAGTGAGTGGATGGAAGAGAGAATATGTATATTTATAAGTGACCAGGGAAAAATGATCAAGTTAAATTAATGTGTTATTTTAAAAGTAAAAGAAAACCCCAACATTGTTTATATATTTTCTCTAAAGTATTGTAATGATGTGAGTGTGTTGGAAGTGAGCAATGCAAATCATTGCGTATACATTATTGGAGCATGTATTCTGATCCCTGTTGTGGACACGTCTAGTGATGATAACGTGGAACGATTTTGTTTTTTTTTCATCTTTGTTTTTCTTGATAGAAAGGACAAATGGAAATGTTCCTTTATCTGTATTATTGTATTTTTGGTGCATCAGGAAATCTTTTCTTCAATGTACTCACTCACTGTGTTAGTCGAGGATTTATTTATTTATTTATTTATTTATTTTTAATATACCCATTGTATTCAAACTTAGTAAACAACATTAAAGGCATATCCCCCAAAGCCCAGAGAAATGCATTATGTGAAGAGTGACAGGCTGTGACATAAACAAGGACGATAAATATTTAGGTAGTAGACTAAGTAATCAATGTAGTTATACCGTTCCCAGGTGTCAGTGATGCCCCTGACTCCGGTCTGGAGCTGATTGCCACCAGGTGTGGGGGTACAGCCCGTGCCCTAGCCGTTGTTTCCGTCAAGACGACGTACAGAGGCTGACCACCAGGTCAGTGGAGGACTCGTGTGATAAAGGGCCTCTGGATCGATTCTCCGTCACGACGACGTTGAGAAGTTGACCATCAGATCGGTGGTTCGGTGTGTATGTGTGTGTGTGTGTGTGTGTGTGTGTGTGTGTGTGTGTGTGTGTGTGTGTGTGTGTGTGTGTTTGTGTGTGCGTGTGTGTGTGCGTGTGTGTGTGTGTGTGTGTTTGTGTGTGTGTGTGTGTGCTCTGTTGTTTTTTGTCGTTTTGTTTCTTCTGTGTGGGTGTTCCCAGGACTCCACGAACTGCATCCGTGAGCAGCTCTGCCTACTGTGTGAAGACTGTGACTTGGACTGGACGCAGCCACATTGTATGAACTGTCTGTTAGGGCATTGCTGAAGGTGCCAGCGAAGTCTACGATGGGAAAAAAAAAATTCTTGTGCCCGTCTATATATAATTATGATGGTAATATGTCTGTGTAATGTTTTGATGGTTCAGGCAGCATTAAGAGAAAAGAAACTTAACTTGCGTGTTGCCTGGCTGTCTGTATTCGTGTAGTGTGGGTGTGTTTATAACAACAACAACAAAGTCGTTACGCACTGTCAAGGGATACAAAACTACGTAGACGTTTTGTAACTTGGGAATAGGAGTTGTTCCCCGTGTATCTAGGGGCGACGAGTAACGTTGTCATCAAGACAAAGGGAGTCTCCGGCTTAACGATAGTTATACAGAGCCCACATACACGCCCGGCCAACCTGATTTGGTGTCGGAACTGATGATTTTAACGCCTGTAAGTGTGACTTGAGTTTGGTTGACTGACTTTGCTTGCTGATCAGTTCGAGCATCGTTTTTATTACCTGTGTACCGTAAGTCGACAGAAGAAATGGCGATTTATCGTTACGATCCAGCAAAACGTCTCTCCTTTCGTGCAGCGGATTAGGAAGAATGGAGCGAAGAATTTCTTTTTTTTTTTTTTTTTTGCCGAGCTACAAAAAACTGCATAAAGAGGATAGCAAAGTTCAAAGAGACACTTCTGTATGCTATGCGAACAAAGTAAGCAGTACAGATCATGTCTAATTTTCAGTGGGAAATTGACGAAGATGATAACCCAGTGGAAAGTGACACTGACGTTGACATCTTGATAAGGAAGATCACAGAGTATTTTTTTTTTTTTTTTTTTTGCTTAAGCGTAATATTATTCATGATCGTTCGATGTTCAGCTCAAGGTCACAGCATGAAGGCGAAACTGTGGAAGAATTTGTTAGAGCTCTGAACATTTTAGTAAAGCATTGTAACTATACTGATCCAGATGATCAAGTCAGAGATAGATTCGTGATAGGTTTGCGTGATCGTCAGCTGAAAGAAAAGTTTACGCTACTAAGTGAACTCACTCTGGAAAAAGCCCACACCATAGCACGTCAACAGGAGCAAATTAAGCAGCAGATGAGAGAACAGACTAAGCAGTTTGAAAAACTTGATATAGAAGAGACGACCAGTCATCGGGGCGCAGGGTTCCATCGTGACTCAGGTTACAGTGGAGGGCGTGGCCGAGCATGGACCATAACTGGTAGCCGACGTCGGAACTATGCTACTGATCATCAGTTCATCGCAGCAAGAAACCCTGTGAGAAGTGTGGCTATGATCATGGAGACAAAACTTGTCCAGCCAAGGGCCAGCGCTGCATGCAGATGTTGTGGAGTTCGCAATCATTCTGGTCGCATGTGTAAGAGCCAGAGGTCAACCGTGAATTTGGTGGATGAACCAGAAGCTGATGTCGAGTGTTTCCTGGATACTGCTACAGTCAATGTCCAAGAAAAGCGCAGTGCTTGGACAGTGCAATTGCCTTTTATGGAAAGTCTGTATTATTTAAGATTGACACACGTGCAGATGTGACTATCATGAAAGAATGTGACTTCCAGAAGTTGCCAAGACAACCGCCCCTGTCAGCATCCTCGGTTCCATACTTGAATTCTCCAGGTGGGAAAGTCGACACTGTAGGAGCATTTGTGGCTAGAGTGAACAGAAATAAGGATCGTAAGAGTGTGACATACTGTTGCCGTGTCATTGTGTGTACCAACATCGGTGGGTGCCAACTTATTTGCAAGATCGGTCTCAGAAGCCATGGGACTAGTGAAACGTCTTGAAGGAACGAGTCAGTGACAAGATATTTGGCTCAACAGGACGTCTCAAGACAGAGCCGGTGAAGCTGGTACTGAAGGAGAATGCAAAGCCCTACTGCCTTCACACAGCCAGGCGTATCCCCTTCCCACTGCAAGCAAAGTGAAGGAGGAGCTTGATAGAATGGAGAGAGATGGCGTGATTAAGAAAGTAACGACGACAGCCACTGACTATTGTGCGGCCATTGTCCCAGTTATGAAGAAGAACAGGAAAATTCATGCATTTGTTGATTTCAAGGGATTAAATCAGAACGTCAAGAGGCCACATCTGATTTTGCCCAATCTGGAGGACACAGCCCCAAAATGGCCTGGCTAAAAAATATTTTACACGCTAGATGTTTCAAGCGGATTTTCGCAGGTGCTTTTACATCATGACAGTGCGCACCTGACCACGTTCCATTACAAACTATGGACGCTACTGTTTCCTGCGTGTTTCCATGGGAGTCCGTGTTGGGAGCAAAGAATTCCAGCACAAGACGTCAGAGACACTGAATGGAGTTCCAGGCTGCGAAGTCATCATGGATGATATCATTATCCATGGTGCGACACAGAGAGAACGTGGCTGTCTGTCAGGCATCACATCGCATTGAAAACTCTGGACTGAGGCTGAACCGTGACAAGCGTCACTTCAGCGAGTCGGAGGTGTCCTTCTTGGTCACTTGATCAGTGCCAAAGGCATCAGACCTGATCCTGCTAAGGTCGACGCCATCATGAAGTTGGAGCCACCAAAGAATGTGACCGAGCTCAGCGTGTAATAGGCATGCTTCAGTATCTTCGCCGGTGTACCAAGGATCTGTCAACAGCAATGAAGCCGCTCACAGATCTTCTGAAAAAGTATGTCCATTGGCCATGGGATAGTCCACAGGGTGACGCATTTGATGCTGTAGAAAAGATCATCAGCAATCTTCCATCCCTGAATTTCTACAAACACTGAACGTCCCACTGTAGTGAGTGCCGACTCCTACGGGCTGGGTTCAGTGATTCTTCAGAGAGAGACGACAAAGGTGAACTCCAGCCCATTGCCTTCGCTTCTCGTACACTGACATCATCAGAGCAGAAATATAGTCAGATCGAGAAAGAATGTCTAGCAAGTGTGTGGGCCTGTGAACAGTTTTACAAGTACCTAATGGGACTAAGTTCATTCCAACTCCTCACTGACCATCGACTACTAGTTCCTCTGATGTCCCACAACAGATTGAGACCAAGCACCCCCAAGGTGTCCACGACTTCTTATGAGGATGGCACGTTTTAACGCAGTTGTCCGCCGCCACGTACCAGGCAAGGACTTAGTCGTTGCTGACTGCCTAAGTCGCAGCCCTTTACCGATGCAAGAAGAAGACATGGGAAATGCTGCAGAAGTTTGACTTACACATTGATGTGGTGCAGTCATTGTGACCAATCACTGATTGGAGATTGTAGTTACTGTAAGCTGCAGCTGAAGAAGATAAAGATCTTCAGAAAGTTATTGAGTTCACTCAGGAGGGCCGGCCTATGCAGGTTCCATCGACACTGCGACCGTATGACAAGGTCAAAGAATGACCTTTCTGTTGTAAATGGACTGGTGGTTTATCAAGACAAAGTCATGGTTCCAGCAAGCCAGCGAGCAGAGGTTCTGCAAAAACTCCATGAAAGCCATCAAGGTCCATCAACATGCCTTGAATTTGCTAAGCTGACTGTCGTTTGGCTCAGGCCTCCGAGGTGATATGAAGCGCCTTGTGGAAAACTGTCAAATCTGTCAAGAAACCAAGCCAGCACAGCGACACCAACCGCTCCGTCCGACTGAACTTCCGCAGCGGCCATGGTCAGGACTTGGAGCTGACTTTGCCAAATTTGACAAATACACCAGGGCACTTGCGAGAGGTCCCGGGTTCAAATCCCGGACGAGCCCCCCATATCTGTCAAGGGTAAAAGACCCTGTCAGGGGAATGAGGCAGGGACAGACAAAGAGCACAGAGAGACAACACTAAGCCACTCACTATCTCCAGATCACTCCAGGAAGTACGGAACAAATAATATTTATTAATTTTTAAATATACAAATTTACCCAAATATATCAAGCATCCCAATCACTCACACATACATTCCATTTATGAAATGGGGCACCTATCAAAGAAGAGGGAGGAAAGACGGGAAAAAGAATAACTACAAAGGAAAAAAAAAAAAACCCAAAGAGAGTGCAGATCCTATCAGGAGCTAACTATCGCTAAGGGACAAAATAACCCGATAGAGGGGAGCCCTAAAAAAAAACACCACCACCCGGATCCCACTGCCACCCAACCTATCACCAACTAAAGCTACCCCCAACAAATAGAAGAGGAAAGGGAGAAACAAACTAATACAACAAACAGGGCATAACAATATACATTAGATCACACTAGCGCACGCACACAAATCCACAGCCCATACACCACACACACTTGCCACATAACTTGTTTGTTGGAGATGACTGTCCCGCTGACTGGATCTCCAGAGCAAGACTGGCTGTTCTCTTCACTGGCGTCTAGAAGACTCCTTCTTGCGCCGGACTCCTCCAGCACTCCTCAGGCTCGGTTCCGGTATCCCCCTCTCTGGGACCATCCTCCAGGTCGCCAACGTCAGCGACTGTGACCTATCTCCCCAAGAAACGAAAAGGCGCCCCGCAGCGGATGTCAGTCCCTCACCGCATAATCATGATATTTGTGGATTATGTGTGTGAATGCAGGGCATGTGTGAACCGTGTACGTACAATTTTAAAAAATTCAAAGGAAAAAAACAAAACTTTTACAATTTGTTTTCTTTTGGTTTCATCTATTCTTCAATCTTGTTGTTTTCCTCATTTCATTGTTTTCCTTTACTACAATTCTAAATTTCGTCTCAGTCACATTACAAATTACAATACAATAAACTCTGGAAGTTCACATTACATTTTAAATTAAGGCCAGATGAAATTCATAAAACTCATTCCTTCTCCCATATTATTTACAAAATACTTGCATAAAAAAAAACCAATAAAAAAAAATGACCGAGACAAACAAACAAGACAGGGAGCGGGACCTATGGCGGGAGCGCCACATCGGAAATCTCCGCTAGTCGACTGAATGTTAGTCGGCGGCAACTCGTTCCGTTCCGGACCCGACTTGATGTTTTTTAAAAAAAATAAATAAATAAATAATAAAATAAATAATTTGCTACAATCCTTGAAGTATCGCTTCCGGAATATCCCGACTCCAACATTTTTCCAAACATGACCGACTCCAAAACAGAACTAGATACATATGTCAAGTCTACAAGTAGCTCCCCAAACAGAGCCATTACTAAACATCCAACTTAAAATAAATGACCTCAATGCCACTTAAATATGTACTGACCGAATAAAATGCCAATCCCATCTTGGCGTACAAACTCTCCAACCAACGAGAATACAACACACCATATTTATACATATATATTTTACCAGAACGGCGGGTGAAGACAAAAGAGAGAGCTACTGGTAAGCTTCACTCAGCGAAGAGCCCAAAGCCCCACCAGTAGATGCGCCACCTCCAACGAAGGAAGTAAGAGTCTGGGACGACTCGGAAGAATGTTGTTGGTAGCCCAAGGATTGAGATCCTTCCAAAGCTCAGCGGACTGCCTTCCGCCCAGCGAAGGGTTCCGGCCCGGTTCCGCTACTCTCCACGACGAAGTGGAAAAATAAATATGGCTACCAACGGAGGACGTGGCCTCTTACCGGAAAAGCAAAAGCAAAAAGAAAGAGAGCGCCGAACACTGGCATAGCGAAGAAGGTTCCCCCTCCACCCTACATAAGACACATACTCACACCCACGCTAAGCATTAACAACACACTTTACGCACAGAACACGTGCAAGACACTTCCCTGCACCGTTATTAAAATGACAGCAGCACACACACACACACACACACACACACACCCTTCATCCAGGTCTAGGGTCCGTTTATACAGAGCGCGAACGCGAACGCGTCCAACGCGAAACGACGAACGCGAACGCGACTTTTGAGCAGTTTTGCCATTCAAATAGAGCACGAACCCGAACGGAAAAAAACCGTCGACGGCTTTCGAGGCGGGCTCGTCTTTTTCTTGCTGTGAGAGATAAAAATTTGGTCTTTTGGATTCATGGCCAACTTTCCGATCAGTCCGACTTTCTGTCCAATAGCTTTCCATATGTCTCTTTTTTTCATGATGTCTTTGTAATCTTTGTCTGCTTTGTCATACAGTACATGATTCTTCTCAATTTCAAGAATCATGGCTTCTGTCTTGTCCATTGTCTTGTCCATTCTTCTCCAAACTTCACAAGCAAAGTAGACTGACGCTAGTGCCTAGCTTTTTCTTGGAACAGTCAGGCGTACAAGTTTCTATTTGTGGAAATGATGCAAAGGAAGTACCTGCTGATTGGGTTGATAGCAAAAAAGCCGCGCGACCTTCTGAGAAAATTCGCTCTGGGGGGCAATTAAGGCGGTCGTTCGCGCGAACAAAAATTTGTTCGCGTTCGCGTTCGCACTCTATTTGAACGGTTCCTCTATAAATGACTAAAATATTCCAGGACGAAAAACCGCGTTCGCTTTCGCGTTCGCGTTCGCGCTCTGTATAAATGGCGCTTAACGGCGCTTTCTTCCCTCTCACACTACACCTATGTGAGGGTTTACTGAGGGGATGCATGATCCACACGGGCGGTGCACAACTGAATGTGACAGAGGAGCTACCCCCCTCTCCTCTGCACTCCACATACTAGGTGCAAGCCGCTGTCAACCTCTGTGACGAACAGCCCATTAAAACTCAATGTATAAGTTCAAACACTGGTCCGCCCGTGACAAGCCAGTGGCGTGAGATTTTTTTTGTCCGTTTGTTTTTGTCTCCATTTTTTTTCTTCTTTTTCTATTTTACGTCAATGGGTACGTTCCGTCTAAGGCCCATCGCATCTAACAAATTTTGACGTCATTTCTTTCCTTCTACGTAGGATCACGACATTGAGCAAGCCACAAACTTCCAGACGAAAATGCACAGGGGTGATCGTTAAACATGGAAATAAAACTCACAGTACATGAAGTTATTCTGATGTTATTCTTAGTTTTGATCGTGTGGTGCCATCAAACGCAAGGCCACGGTAAGAGCAAAGGTCAGTTCTATTTATACATTCAAAAGAAGAAGCGTGGTTACATAACTTCATAATCATGTACGCCCCATCTTCCAATGCTGGTTGAGATGTTTGCGATTTGCGTGATGCGCTCTGATTATCATTTTATCAAAATCACAACCAAAAAAATAATAATAATGATAATAAAAGAAAAGAAAAAAAAAAACAATCATTAAAGTTTTTAGAAATATCCAGGCGATATATGAATGTGTTAGTACATAGTGCAGTTTTCTGTGTGTGTGTGTGTGTGTGTGTGTGTGTGTGTGTGTGTGTGTGTGATAGCGAGCTCAGAGATCAGAAACTCTATTGCCAAAACAATGTGTACACGTGTTGGCACCGGGGCGTTAAAATATGTTGGTCTGCTTTACCCTACTGTTTCATTAGATACTGATGATGAATAAAAAGGTTTCAAAGTTGATGTCTTCTGAATTCTCAACTATCATTTACATGTCTCAATGAAATCTTCATTGTGGAGTCAGAATTCAGCATCTTGGCCAACCTTTATAGTCCATATATTCATGTCCTTTGACCCTTTGGTTGCGCTTCTTTGTACTCGTTCAAACACACTATGACCGGTATGAAAGGTAATGAGAACTAGATTACACTCCCGTGTTCCCGATGAGGCCAACCATAGCGTGAATAGACTGAAGGCCCATGTAAGAGTGGGCAGGTTTTAGAGTCGAATTCAACGGAATGGCGTCTGTACCAATTATAATCCTTTGCGATCGGCTTGGCTATAATCAACATGAATTTTCTCTCTCTCTCTCTCTCTCTCTCTCTCTCTCTCTCTCTCTTCCCTTCCCCCCCCCCCCCCCCCCCCCCCCCCCCGAGCCACGCCGCCTTTCAAAGAGTGTTTTGTTGTCTATTTTCAGAAAATGCCTACCCGCAAGTTCCGACTGTGGCTATTCAACGAGGCTGTTCCCATGGAAATTTCTCCAATGAAATCAACCCAGACAACACAACACTCTTCACAGGGAGAAAGATACACAGACAAAGACCGTCCATTTCACTGTCCAGCCTGACAGGCGCGGGAGGACCGAGACGTCGACATCAGATGTCTCTGGAGATGATGCAGAAAGGAAAGGAAGCGATGCGACATCGCGTGTCTTTGAAGATGAGGTAGAAAGGAAGGGAAGTAGTGCAGCAGCAGCTGGAACCCATACCAAGAAGCTGGAACAGGAACTTGATCAGGAGCTGCAGTTCCTCAGGACAGAGGGCTACGGTAGTTCTGTTAGAGCCTGGAAAACAGATCAACCTTCCTACAATCATGGTAAACAATCGCGAAGATTTCAGAAGAAAAGGCACAGCAAATCACCACGGTTTCATCCGTTTGTACCCAGGAGAGATTCTACAGACAAAGAACTAAGACAGAGACATCAACTTTTAAACGACAAGAAGAAAAATATTGAACGCCGCGAAGATCTACCACATACAGAAAGACATAGGGAAATAATGACGACCTATCAAGCTAGTAACTTGAGAGAAAAGTGGGCTAAATCCCCGGTATTAGCCAGTGAGAGACTAAAAGTCCAGTCAAACAACAATACCGATCGCCAGCAAGATGGGCGCGATGAAACCGAGCCAATCGCAAAAGAAATATTCTCAGGTGGGTTAATTAAGGATGAAAACATACTCCCGACTGCTACGCTAACTCCTGAAGAATCTGCAGCGATGAGGTTGGAGACGCAGAGTCGAAATCGCTTGAAGATGTTCTCAACAGAAAGGAGTCTTCTACCAACACAGCAAGTCACACGACAAAAAGGAAAGCCGTGTAACCGGGTGTACCCAAAGACAAATCAGCATGTGATCAGATCAGTTGGATCCGCTTCAACGGACGGAGATGACGTCAGCGGCGTGGCTGTCTGGGATGTCAACACCAAGAACAACACACTCCTTAGAAGGCAACCAAGGCAAGGTAAACCACTTTGCATCCCTCAATCAAATTATGATCGTTACATGAAGAGCTCATAAATACAAATAAATTATGATCGTTACATCACGAGCTCAAAAACACAAATGCAGTGCCTCCATTACACGCAAGCCAAGATTAGAACTGTGCATTTTGAAATAACTTAAAGAAGCGAAACGAAACAAAACAAAACAAAAAAAGTATTGAGAGATGGTACCTATATCCTGCATTTTGTCATATCAAATTCTGAGGGGTTGTTTGCGGCTCAGTTAGGTGGATTTCTTTTTCTAGACAAAACTGGGAATGCAAATGTTATGATTGTTTGCGCATTTGCGTATTTGTACAAAAAAAAAAAATAGTCTGCTTTATAAGAACTTCACTTAGCGCGGCTCTGTTGCAAACTATTGTATGTACAGAATCCATTGTGAGCTAGCATCTATTGAGATTCATTGTCGGCACAGAGGCCACTATACAGCGGTTCTCTACAGCCACCAGCGTGTTGGTAGGATAGTAAGGGAAGTGGTCAGCGCTGTTCTCATATATGGAAACACTCTCCATACAAAACTGATTGTGTTGCACACTAGCAGGGTGGGAGACCTTCCGTATTGATATGGAATTCCCTACAGCAATTGTTACCTCTTTTTTTTTTTTCGTCTGCACTTTCCGTGTTCCGATTCTGTTTTTTTTGCGCCACTCGTATTTGAAATCTGCCTTCTTGTTTTCAGTGCGTGAATACCACATCATCATTGTGCTTTATATTTGTCCAAAAGGGAGCTGATTGACGACGAAGCAGGGGCACGGAAGATTGACAATGACGTGAAGATAAACAAGCGGAAAAAAATGGATGAACAGTGCAGAGCTGTTGCAGAGTGTTCAGGGAAGAGTCTAGAATGGGGTGGGATGTTGAAGAGTGGGGTAGAGGATGGGTGGATGCAGGGGTCGAAAAAGCAGTTGAACAAGTTTTTTTTTGGTTTGTTTTTGTTTTTGTTTTTGTTTTCTTGTCTTTCTTTTCTTTCTTTCTTTTTCTTTCATTTTGTTCGTCTTCTTCTTGACTTCTCTGACTTTTCTTCTGCTCCTTCTCCTCCGCATCCTGCTTCTTCATTTACCTCCTGTTCACCCCCAAAAAAATTTCTCCTTCATTGTTCTCATCTCCTTTTTTCAAACCTGTTTCCTTCTTTGATTCCTTCTTTCGCACCCCTTTTACACTTTTTTCTTCTTTCTCTTCTTCTTCTTCTGATGTTCGTCGTGTCCTTTTCATTCTTTCCTGTAAGATATTGACCGAAACTATGTTTCAGAAGCTGACAGGTTTAACATTCGGTTGTCTCCCTTTTCTTTCTTTCTTTGTTGTTATTGTTTGTTTATTCGTTGTTTGTTTTTAGTGTTTTGTGCGTCCATTCCTTTGTTCTCGACGTCTTTATTGTATCCCCAAGACACTGGTGATTGTAAATGTTCTTTTGTAGTTAGATCGTTGTGTTGAGAGACTGTCATTTTGCAGTTCGTGAATCGCTTTGCAGCCTCTGCAGAGAGTTACCTTGACTACACAGCCAGTGGGATTCCACGTTCACCAGGTCAGTTTGTAAAGGTTTAGTCCTCCTAAGACCACTTTGTTCATTCCAGGGGCGAGTTATCAGTCATTTACCTCCATCGACATCCAAGTAATACAGCAAATAAACAGACAGCAGGTCGACTGGAATAAGGCAAGTTGCTAATGACTGCACTGAAACAAAGTGCGAGGTCGTTCAATACACAACACATAACAGACAAACACATTTTGGAGAACGTTATAAACAACGCATCAAAGTGCGCAAAACAGCACTTCCCAGACCGTAGTCCGCATCTAAACAAGCATGCAGTGATCATAAGTAAACAAGGCAATTTCTCTGTCGAAGGCGTAACAATGAAAGGGTACTATGATTGTTCGTCAGTTCGCCATTCTCACCACTTAGCGACCCCCATCTCGTTGTGTCATCAACCAGCTCAAGCTGTAGCCTTAGGCAGTGAGGAGATGGGGGTCACTGAAGAGCGTCGCCATATTTGTAGGCACAGCATGGTGGAAGATGGCGCACACCATTGAGTTCCCTTTCGTTCTGGCATTTACAACAACAACAACAATAACAAAAAACAGAACCTAAATAAAAAGAAAAAAAAAAACAATACAACTTCAGCAAATAAAGTATTATCTCCAAAAACGTTGTCGAGGGCTGCGGAGAGGTGGGGTAAGGTGGGGGGGGGGTGGGGGTGGGGATTCATTTTGGACATTCTGATAGCTTTTCTTCAATGTTTACCAATGATGTGCGTCTATTACGATGTTTCTTAATACTCCCAGTTGGACCAGTCACATCATTTTCCAATGAATCCCTCTTGTTTTTGTGTACCGGGTGGGTGGGCAATGTAACATGGCAGACCATAGGTGATGTAAGTGATGACCAGCACCCACCCCTTTCCGTATTCATGGGCACAGTATGGTGGATGGTGGCGCTGGCCATTAGCCATCCTGACTGGCTGTATGACCACGTACTGCTGGAAGTACAGAGAAGGGGATGTTAGCCGTACAAAAATCCCACTCCAACGGTGATTTGAATTCGACATCATCAGCCCCAATGCGCAAATGCGTTGTCTATCGATCTGTATCTATATCTATTTATCTGTCTGTCTGTCTGTCTGTCTGTCTCCCTTCTCTCTCTCTCTCTCTCTCTCTCTCTCTCTCTCTCTCTCTCTCTATATATATATATATATATATATATATATATATATAAATAATAAACATATGCGTGTGTGTGTGTGTGTGTGTGTGTGTGTGTGTGTGTGTGTGTGTGTGTGTGTGTGTGTGAAACTTTCAGCGGGGTCAAAATGCACCTGTTCGGTCTGTGATAAGGACAAGAACAAATACCTTAAGGATAATCTCGGTAAGTCCTGCAATGTGTTGCAAACTCTCTCTCTCTCTCTCTCTCTCTCTCTCTCTCTCTCTCTCTCTCTCTCTCACACACACACACCACACACACACACACACACACACACACACACACACCGCCTCCTCCTGCTGGTAAACGTGCATTAGTGATATATTGTCCCCCTCTCCTCTCCTCCCCTCTTCCCGTATTGTGGAAAATCCCTTCACATTCTCCCTCCACCTCTCCCTATTAAAACCTTGCCTCATCGCGTAACAGATTCAGCCCAGGCTAGGTCCATGCAAACTCCTTTAGTTTGTTTTGAATGGCTTCACAGTGTGCCCAAATCAGTAGGTTTAAAAAAAAAAAAAAAAAAAAAAAAAAAGGGGGGGGGGGGGGGGGGGGGGGGGGGGGGAACCGGAATAGCTCAGTTGGTAGAGCGCCGGACTCGTGATCCTGGGGGTTGCGGGTTCGAAGTTCGGTACAGGGGGATTTTTCCTTCGGAGTAAACATTGGTTCTGACCCCATTCCCCATACAGTCCTTCGAATGTGACTATAAACCGAGGTTCCGTGTGTGAACGCACGCACAACATCTTGCACACCCGTAAAATCCCATCACCAATTTTCGGAAGAGAAGGCCAGTTTGGCCGTTGGTATGGATGACATGTTACACATAGCATGCACCTTCCCCGAAGATGGAGTGTGGCTGCCTTAATGGCGGGATAAAAAAAAAAAAAAAAAAAAAAAAAAAAAAAAAAAGAAACGGCCATACACACAAAACTCCACTGCCTGTCTGTACTGGCAGTGTCCGCAGGAGTATCAGCCTGCGTACGCAGAAAGAAAGAAAGAAAAAAAAAAGGACACATTAATGATGCCACAAACACCACGGTCACAACTAGATACAACGTAGCTCACTTAATACACGGACTGCCATCCATTGACACATACGCGCGGGGAAGTGTGTATTATTGGTCAAGCTTAAGCTAGGGTTGAAAGTGTTGGAAAAAAGGTACATATAGACTTTAGTCTGTACGCAGTCTTGTTTAGGACTGTCCTTGTCAAGCCAGCAGAATTCAAGTCTACCACATCAATAGAATGAAACTACCTACTATTTTGTTCAGTCGGATTCTTGGCATTGCGGAGAGCGTGAATCATGCGTACTGATCCAATCAGTGTAGATCGAACACAGATCCCTGGTGTGACCAGCTCTCAATCAGACAAAGCAACAAAATCAGTGTAAACTGAAGTTAGATTCCTGGTAAGAGCAGGCATGAACGAGAACATATCGATAGAATTCGTGTAAACCAGTCTCCAATGTCCAGTATTGTGAAGCATGAACCATGCATGTTAATACGACCAGCATCTACTTCAGTCAGGTTCCTGGTATGTCTCAGCATGAATCAGATATGGCGATGCAGTCAGTGTACACTTCACAACGATGTCCGTCACAGGTCAGTCACGACGATGCCATCCATGTTAACCTATTACATTTCTAGGATGACCTACACTCCCGTCGCAAGTCAGTCATGACCACGCCATCCATGTTAACCTATCTACATTTTCAGAATGACCCTGTATGAATCCGGCACCACCTGCGCAGTCGGCATAACCCTAATCCAGATTTCTAATCCCAGAAAGCACTGATGAAACAAACGACACATTCTTTGTAAACCTAATGCTGATTTTGAACACTTCAGGAATACATTAAATGTTTTTGTTTGTTTTTTATTTGTTTGTTTTTGTTTTGTTGTTTTTTAATATATATATATAGTCAATCAGTGGGTGATTGCATCTCTTACGAGATCCAAGGAAAGGTTGTTCTGCACAATTCTTAGCCACTGACAATGCTTGGGTTATTGAACAGCAGAGCTGACCACTCAGACTGTTCCATATAATTTGATCTCCCTTGCATCCTTAAATGGATCCTCAAGCATAGGCTCAAGATTGTCCCTCACATTTTATACTGTTTGCGTAATGTTTTTAGTTTTTCAACAACTTTTTTTCCTCTCCACGCTTTCGTTTTGTGAAATTCTACTACCTTTCGCTGGCTGCTGTGGGGGTGCTGTTGGACTCTTTTTTTCGAACCCTTGGCGGTCGGTACACCACAGAATTATGGACTGTGGTGTGTCTCTATCTGACGCCAAGAGGACAGACACAAATCAGCCGTGTCTCCCTGATGAGTCCGATCCAGCGGATGAAAGGCCTCGGAGTAGGCATACATATAGATCTAGGCCTCGGAGTAGGCAATACATATAGATCTGTCTTCGAGAGAGATTGCAATAGTTTCTCTCATGCAGCAAGTGAAGGGTTTTCATATTTATGATATACATTTTCCCATTAACTTTATCTTCAAAATTTTTTTTTTTTGTTCCTCTCAATTTCAAATCTTTGCCAAGTCATTACTATAATGATGGAAGAATTGTTAATCTGCACTTGTTTTCCCCCACTACTTAATTGTTCAACATTATATATATATATATATGCTCAGTGTAAATTCCACCTCAAATTTCCAGTATGGTCCAATAGGAATAGGCTTTACCGGTTCTCAGTGTTAAAAACTATCTCGTACATCCAGTATGCCTTTCATGAATGAGACTTGCAGACAGTTGCAGTAAACGAGTTCTCTGTGTTAATAAATAAATAAAAAAATAAACAACCACCTCCTACATCCAGTATGTCCTTCATCAATGGGCATACAATCGAAGTAAACCAGTTCTCCGTGTTAAAAAAAAAACAAACTTACATCCAGTATGCCCTTTCTCTCTGTGTTACCCCGTACACCTAGAATGCTTTTCATGATTGGACATACAGACAATCAAAGTAAACCCTTGGAATTCCAGGTAGGAGCCAGGAGGAAGCCTCAGTCAGTGTAAGGATTTTCAGGATGGTCTGGCATCAATCCAGAATAGTAAAATGATCGGTGTATCCCAGTTCACACGAACCAGGCACACCAATAGGCAGTACGAACGTAGCTCGGTGTAAACCTGTTTCATGATTGTATCTAAGTGTAAACCTACTTCCTGTTTAAAGTATGGTCCAGCGTGAAGCAGACCTTCAATACAGTTAGTGTGAACGTAGCTCAGCGTAAACCTGCTTCTTATTTAATGGTCGTACCTCGTTGTAAACCTCATATTTAATGACCGTACCTCGGTGTAATTCTACTCTGAACGTACTTCAGTGTAAACCTACTTCCTGTTTTAATGAACGTACCTCTGTGTGTAAACCTACTTCCTATCTAATGAACGTACTTAGGTGTAAACCTACACCATATCCAATGAACGTAGCACAGTGTAAACCTACTTCATATTTAAAGTATGGCTCAACGTGAAGCAGACCTTGAATACAGTCAGTATAAACGTTACCTCAGTGTAAACCTACTTTCTATTTAATGAACGCATCTCAGTGTGAACCTACTTCCTATTTAATGAACGTACTTCAATGTAAAACCACTGCCTGTTTAATGAGCGTACCTCAATGTAAACCTACTTCCAATTTCATGGACGTACCTCAGTGTAAACCCACTTCTTATTTGATAAAGATACGCCAGCGTAAACCTGCTTCCTATTCAATGAACGTACTTGGGTATAAACCTGCTTTGTATTTCACGAACGTACGTCGGTGTAAACCTACTTCCTACTTCAAGTATGACTCAACGTAAAGCAGACCTTCAATACAGTCAATCTGAACATACCTCATTGTAAACCTACTTCCTGTTTTACAGCATGGTCTGCATGAACCAGGACAGTCCAATGCAGTTAATGTACACACCTCGATTTCCTGTTTACCTTGCAAATCCTGAGGTGAATCGCTTTGGGCTTTGTGTGTGCGTGTGTGTGTGTGTGTGTGTGTGTGCTGTGGTGTGTGTGTGTGACGTGTGCATGTGTCGTTGCGTGCGCGAGCGCGCGCGTGGTGTGTGTGTGTGTGTGTGTGTGTTTTCACAGAAATGCCGCCTTGGCAACCCTTCTAACGGAAGCCCATCTACA